>JAUZST010049009.1:0-25164 GCA_034779995.1 Parotocinclus haroldoi | reverse complement strand
CTCTTACCATCTTGGCTTCTGAGAGACACTGACACTCTGAGAAGCTCTTTTTATACCCAATCATGTTGTCAATTGACATAATTAGTGTTAATTGGTCTTCCAGCTGTTCGTTATATGCTCAATTTACTTTTTCCAGCCACTTATTTGTTGACACTGTGAAATTTTGAAGCAACATATTTTTCCTTTAAAATGTTACATTTATTCAGATTAAACTTTTGATCTGTCATCTATGTTCTATTACAAATAAAATATTGACATTTGCCATCTCTACATCATTGCATTCAGTTTTTATTCACAATTGTTTAGTGTTCCAACTTTTTTTAAATCGGCTTTGTATTATTTCTATTAAAAACTAACATTCAAAGTTGTAGGCATTCTGTTCTGTAAACACTGATGCAAACCAATAGCCAATTTTAATTCCAGGTTGTGAGGTACCAAAACACGAACAATGCCAAGGGGATGAATAAGTTTCACACAACACTGTACACACTACAAGATGAAAGTCA
This sequence comes from Parotocinclus haroldoi, assembly GCA_034779995.1. Taxonomy (NCBI): domain Eukaryota; kingdom Metazoa; phylum Chordata; class Actinopteri; order Siluriformes; family Loricariidae; genus Parotocinclus; species Parotocinclus haroldoi. The sequence goes on along the minus strand of JAUZST010049009.1, from coordinate 24,658 downwards.
ACAGTGTTATATATGAGATTTCAAAACTTGTTTTGTATGGTTAATAAGTATAAATGTTAAAAACTACCTAACAAACTTTGTATGAGGTTCTCTCTTTCATGAGTTGATACGTGGCTGCAGGATGGCTCACAATAAACATGAAATTCAGTTCTTAAATGAATTCACTGTGCATAAAAATGTTAGCAAAACTGAGCTTGTCTGCACACAAAAAAATACACAACTAAAAGTTAAAACATGTTTAACTACATAGAATGCTGAAGTGTAAGTCATCTTTAAAAAACAGTCATCAAATTTAGATTCAAACATGATACAATTGAGGGATTTACCTAAAGTGGAACCACCAAAGGTAGACTCCATTGTGTAGCTGTTTCTGATGCCCATCCTCCACATTACTATACGGCCGCTGCCTTCTTTGCTTCTCTGCATTTTGAATTTACAACTTCTAAAAGAGAACTAGAACAAAGATTGTGATGTCTTAAAATGGTATGAATTAACCTGTATTGAAACTATACTGCTCACAAAAATTAGGGGATAATTCAAAATGAAATATCCCATAATGAAATATCCTATATTTTTTGTAAGCAGTGTATTTCAGCATAATCTCACCTTGTCTTTGGCATTCTTGCTCATCATAAGAGGGAAAACTCGCTCCTGGAGACAAAGTGCAGGTTCCTTGCGATCATAACAACCATACATGAACACATTATTTTTCCTGCTGTGGCCATGAAGATCACAATAGAGGACTACCTCTCTCTCTGTCAGTAACCTGTGTAGTTAAAAAGCATATCAAAGCACATGCACAAACATATGGTGAGCCACTGACATTCAATCCACTGGCATTTACCCACCGTTTCACCATGTTGCGTGTATACCACACACAGGGGAACGATTCCCGAAGTAGAGTGCGGTAGTTGCGATTAAGGTCACATCCAGCCAGGGAACAGCGATAGTTCCCAACCACTACACCATCGGGGTTCAGCATTGGCACTACCTGCAGATAAGCATAATCATAAACACACTTAAAAAGTCTAACCTCATTAGTATAAACACAGAAAGCTCTCATAAACCTAAAAACATTTAAACTAAGATAATTTAACATTACATCACATCTAAATAAAGCAGATATTGTGTATTAAATTATTGACTGCCATCAATTGTTTGGAATCAATTTGTCAATCTTGATTGGATGAATAATTAAGCCTCCTTTAATTGAACCCTCCCCTACTGAACATAGTGTTCAAAACACTCATCTTAATGGTCAAGGGGAAAGTGTTTTTTTTGTCAAGTTTTTTGTTACTGCTACAAACTGATCAACATTTAATGGAAATGTTTAGTCTCTTTTGTCATTTTAGTTTTGTCATTTGTTAAATTGGTTTCTGTTAATCTTGAGTGAAAAATCGGATGACATATTAGGTCATTTTGTGCAGAGTTATAGAAAACTGTTCAGAAACGGGTTCAGAAACTTTCATGTGTTTCTGGCATACCGTTTGACATTCCATGGTTTATTCCAACTGTCCTGGTCAGAGTCTTGGGGAAGGTATGCATATCACAGAAAACACACCCTGGTTAGGCTGGCAGTCCATCATAGGGCTGGCAGGGCCTACACAGACAATCGTGCCTGTATGTGACACTTGACTGGTCAGAAGTCTCAGCTGGGACTGTGGCCACTGTGGTAAGTTATCATGTTAGACTGCTTCACTACCCACCTACATATTTACTTCAATATGTAAGTTAGGTTTCCTTTGACACACACTTTGTATAAGAATATGATAAACCTCCATTGCATGTTCACTGACCTTAAAGACAAAGGTTTCCCTCAAAAGACCTGCATCAGGTGAGTCACTCAAAAGAAATTCCAAAAAGCCTTGCATCATCCATGAGCTATTTGTTTCTCCAGGGTGTACCCGTGCTGTCACTACCACCGCCCGTTTGTTTCTTTGCTGCTGCCAGTTGGCACAGGGTGCTGTTATAGTCAGGACATACACAGGGTTTCCTGCCAGACTGTGGCACAATACCCGTACTTTACAGTATGTGGCCTTGGCTGGGTCTGAGATTGCACTGTGCAGGTAGTGCTGGAGATCCGAGTAGGTGTATGGGTAACAGTGAGCTAAAAAACAGGTATCATTTTCATAAGGGAACTCAAGTGTCCAGGTGAGGGAGTAGAGAGACTTTCCATCCTTTTCAATGTGATTCTTGTAGTACCTTTAGAGGGAATAGTAATTACAGTGTCATCAGATGAAATACAAAATTTTAATGGCACCTGTGTGCCAGGTTTTAATGGATCACCATGTGTGACTGAAGGACCTGACAGCCATGTAAACTCACCGAATGTTGCTGCCTGCACGGCGCCAGCCCTCCCCCTTCAGCCAGGAGCAAAGCTCAGAGTACAACAGCGGACGCATGCCTGCTTCATACAAACTGCTTGACTTCATCAGGTTGATAATTGTGAAGCGATAGGTGATGCCTGCCCTCATGTTCCTCACTTGGAAATAAAACCATTGTGTGTGCTTTGTGGTGTACATGTCATAGCGCAAGGTCAGCTCATAGTCATAAAGGCCACTAGAAAAGAATATAGCATCCATTAGGGTTAATAATTTACACTTGCACAAATTAAGGAAAGGAATCAAATACGTAAATTGTGAGGATTCTAGCCTTTGTTGTACATACACTCACAAATGACTCACAATGCTGAAACCTATCTGGGTTATATATACTGCGCACAATATTATTATTATATTATTATTATTATATGCCAAAATTATAATACCCCTAATTTTTGTGAGGAGTGTATTTAGCAGCAGTGTATGTTGATAAAGCAACAAAGTTGATAAAGTAATTTAACAAATGTGCAGGTTGTTAAGAAGCCACAAAACCTGAAATCGTTTTTAATGTTATATTATTGTATCAGTGAATTAAATCTAGATTTGAATCTCTACATTGTAATATACTTAATATACTTTAATTTGTTGTTACAAACCAAGCTGCAGCATGTTTTGCTGAAAAAAATCATTGTACCTCATAAAGGTCAGTGTCTACAAGGCATTCTTTTTTTGAATGCCGTGCCATGTAAAAATATTTCTGAAGGCTACTGTAAAATTCCGATTTTCTTTACACTGCCCAGGCACGTGGTGGCAAATCATAAACAAACATGTCTGCCATGTGGAACTTTTCCCCGTCTGTGAAAGTGGTGTTAATTCTGAATCCTGCAAGACATGCAACAAAAAAAATACCTCGAGGGTGAAGCACGTTCAAATGCTTCAACACAATTTAACACGTCATTTAAAGAAAAAACAACTGGCGAAGCATGGTGAGGTTTTGAGGCTCACTGAAGAGAATAAAAAAGGCACCTGGAGCAGCAACAATCAAGACTATATAACCTGTTGAGAGCCTTAATGTTTTTAATAGGTTAAAGATTTCGTTACTTTTACTTTTTGTGTTTTTCAGTTGTCTGCCTGACTGAATCCTTGTGCCTGCAAGTTTTTTACAATTTTGCTCTTGAAAAAAGTCAGTAAAAACATGTTTTTGTCTAAGTTCTTGTTCCTTTTTCCCCAGATCATGTAGTCAGTAGCACTAAATCGGAAAAATTTACTGCCAGTCAACGTGATCAGTATCATGGGTTACCGGTATTGGAATCAGCAGCATGAAAAATGATCGGAGCATCCCTAATATCAACAGGATGTGTTTGAGATCTTTTTGCTGACTTACACTTGAACTGCTTTTTGGAGATTGCCACTCTCGAATCGGGATTCAAAAGATAGGGTGGGTGACTCTTGGCTATTGGAATGAGACATGACATTCTTTATATGCTTTCTGCTGCCAACGACACGAGAACGGGAAAAGAAGGAGGTCTTTGTGGCTGACAAAAAAAACAGATCAAAACTAAACACACAGGCATTCTCATGAGTTTGAACATGCTAAACAAATACTGTAGAGCATTATATATTTTGTATAAAGAAATGTTAGCATATTTGTTTGCTACCTGTGTCTATACAGAACACTTTTTTTGTTCCTTTTTCTTCTTGGACTGGCATTGGCGTCCACTCATTGCCTGTCTGTTGATAAAATGGCTCAGGCTCTGGAGGGTCCCATTCTGTAGTAACACAGCATGCAGAAGTATGCAAGTTCTTAAGAAACAATACTAATCTGATTTTCAAAAAATACTCATTTAAAGTTGACGTTTTGCTTACATATTATGCTTAAGTGGAAGTAAAAAGTACATGCTACTGAATGTAATAAAATTTTTAAAAAAAAAGTATTTCTATTAAAAAAAAATGTATCTTTAAAAAAATTCTAACTAAATTTATTGGGAGGAAGAGGCTCACACGAGGAAACAAAATATACAAAAAACTTCTGCACTCATAACCTGACATGCCAATAATGCACTATATCATGATATTTAACTCAAACAACAGTTATAAACATTTTGAAACACTGTCAGTGCATTTTAGTCAAACAAACTGCAGCTTCACCAGTTTTAGAGCAGAATACCCCACTACACTATTTAATTTAAAACGCATGCAAAGCCTTTAACATATTATATATTACTATAATCCATCTCTTATAATTATCACATAACTTTAATTCACCATCCCAGTTTAGATATTTACATAATAAATACCATTGTCTGTTAGTGATGTAAAATGTATCAAATTGAAAGGAATGACCCATATTAAATGTGCTTTTCCAAATGAAACAATAAATTCTTCAATGCCGTGTTCTCTTGTTTCTTTGAAAGATACAAAATGCATTGAATTTGCAATGCTGTGGTTTTCTTGGAATATAATGGTTTGATCTTGCTGTCTTAATTCTCTTGCCTGCAACCAGCCAATAACAGGTCCACCCTTTCCCCCTTCTTCTTTATTTTGTTACTTCCTTATGTACAGCCACTGACAATTAACAAATAGCATGTAGCTTCTACATTAGTACACAAATTACTTAGCTGCTAATAAAAAAAATATATAGAAATTTAAAAGAAAATAGATATGCTAGATGCTAAACTGCAAAAACCAAACATTTGCAGCCTTAATTTAGGCAGCGATGATCCTTAGTGGCTGTTTAAAGAGCGTTAAGATAAGCATTTAAGGAAAAAGATGGATACCAATATGATGAATTTTGTCACAGATGACTTCACATTCCACTGGCCAGCGAACACCCTGGAAGGGACAAGAGGTCGAAGGTATAGAAAACAGCTCCAGTGGTTTTTTCAGTCGTGGGATAGGCCGTCCACCTTCAAAGTCAATCAGTAGCTGTCGGGTCCTGAGATACTTCTCCATGCTGAAAGAGACTAAAACACAAACATACAAGTAATTAGGTTATGCACAAGCGAATTTTGAAGCATTTACAGCATATGCAACATACAAAAGAGATGAAAACACATATACTGTTTACCGTTGCAGTAACAGTTTTGTCTACGTTTACTAAGGCTGTCAAAATTAGTGCACTGCAGTAATTATTTTATAACATTTCACTGCTTGACCCAGTAAATCACCCTTTGGCTGTGTCCAAAATGGTCCACTATTCTCAATAATTGATATTGTACACTCTATATACACTAGTATTATCCTATGGGGAACAAAATAAGTGAAGATGATAAACAGATTTGGACACTGCTCATAACAGTAGATTCCGTCACATGAAGACACTAATATACTCCCTTGGATTTCACACAAGATTTAAGAGCAGTTTACATATGTTGTTAAAATGACCTAACAAAAATACCTAAAAATAAAATGAATATGTTGCATTAAAATGTATCATTCTAGTAATAATTATGGTCTTTTAGTAGCACTTCATCAGAGTAGCTGCACTGAACTGATAAGATGCCACTATCCAGATAAGCCATTATAAAAATAATGTTACTTAAAAGCATTTTGAAGCAGCACATGCCTTATGATGAAGACAATACTGTCCACTCATATGGCTGTATTGTGCTGTTTAATGGAAATGTTACTTCTTTATGCTAAAATGTTGTTTATTTAATATTAGAATAATTTCACTGCACACATATAATATTAATTCATTCAGTATCTTCGGCTTAATCCACAAGGGGTCGCGGGCCAGCTGGTGCGCACCCAGCCCACTCTATAAGGCAGTACACTGTGGCTAATCCATAACATGTGAATTGAAGTTATGGAGTTGCTTGATAATGACAATTAGATTTTGATGTAAACTAATAGAACAGTTGAATGGTAGAGCTTAACACCAGTTAGTCATCACCAATGCTTGTACTCGGACCAAATACATACAGCAATGACAGAAGTAGAAATACTGTTGATATATATGCGGAAAGATGAATAAAACATTTAATTAGCTAACCTTGAAATGGGGAATATTTTTTCTGGATGACTGTTTGTATTATTGACACCAAGATATAATATAATTAAGGCGAGAAGATCATGTAAGAAATAAGCTTGCAGAAATATGTTGTGTGAGAGCTTAAGAGAAAGAAAAGAACACTGCCAGGTTGTATAACAACAATAAAAGAAAACTCACAATAAAGTGTAACTGTAAAGCAACATTTGATTTGTAGAAAGAATTAAGTCCAGTAGCAACAGGATTTTCAATAGAAAATAGCTTGGAAACATACATTGTTTTTGATGTGCTGGCAGTTCCTCTTCATCCATGTCTGTGCTGTCAGAGGATGAACTGATGAGGTCAGCATGTGAATACAGGATATCAGTAGCCACTGAGTCATGACTGCTGTTCCATGGTCTACTGACTGCAACATTTCTCTGATGAGCCCTGGAGCCTGTGCCTACAGCCCAAAATAAATATTTAAGCAAGTAATTCAATCCTATGTCACATCATGTAAACATGACACATTCTAACAAATTATTAAGTACCATACTGTGTACTAAACTACTGAGCATACACTTTAGACATCTTCACTCACAGCCAGGTGCTTTAGTCAGATATGCTATTTCAATATTACATCTTGCTAATACCAATCCTTCCAATTTTATCAGCACAGGTATGCATCACCTAACATCCACGATATGTTCTCTCAACTGGTTGTTATACAGCAAATGTATATGAGATACTGGTAGAGACTACATTTCTATGATACTGTACACATACAGTACTGTTTTTATGCCCCATCCTTAGCTGTGCTCAAATATTTGTAACTGTCCCAAGAACAATGCTTGGCCTGTGCAAAGCAAAGTGCAGATTCAGCCACACACTGCTTTTGCTGCTCTCTGACAGACTTATCTAGTTCACGCTGATTCATCTGATGTCCAGAAGGCAGCACAATGCCATTCCTCCCCATTCCTCAGTTGAATTACAATCCAGTGTTTAAGACAAGCTGTGTCTCTCTCTTAGCATCCCCATGGCTGTGCAGTCGAGGTGCATGTGTGCAGCCCAGTAAACAGATTCACTCAACCCAACTCAACTCATCGTGCAAGTTACTCAAAGTGTCCACAGATCACGATATTTTCCAATATCATCGGATTTTAAATATTTAAACATCCCCCAGATTTTAAACCCAGTGTTTTTCCTCCATTTTTACAAAACAAATTAAAATTCCAGGCGCTAGGTATATTTCTGATTTTAAAAAATTTATCTATGCTCACTATGCAACATGCACACACTGTTTACCTTTGTTATTGCACTTTAACTGTTTTGTTTATCTATAAAGAGTAAATAAAGTAATAAAGTTACAAGTCTATTTCCCCATGTCGTCTCCCCCAAATACCCTGACCCTACCACACTGCAAAAATTGTTCAGAAAGAGGGAAACACCATGACGAACTAGACAAACAGTTCAGTCTCTCCTTCCCTCCCTCAGACACCGATGCCACTGCCAAGATCTCAGCATGTAAATCATCACCTTAAGCTAAATCCTGGTAAGACAGAAGTAATACTCTTTTCAGGTGACTCTTGTCCTCTCAATCCGCAAGGCTATGATCTTCCCCTCTGTTGTTGCACGCAACCTGGGAGTGACTATGGGCAACCAACTGCCCTTTTCCTCCCACATTGCCAACATCTCTCAGTCGTGTTGTTTCCTTCTTTGCAACATATGAAGGATCCGTCCATTTCTTTCCACAGAGGCCACACAGATTCTGGTTAAGTCCCTTGTCATCTCGGACTACTGTCAAGACTGGACTACTGCATCTCTCTTTTAGCAGGGTTACCTCTGAGCGCTATCTGATCATTACAGCTGATACAAAATTCTGCTGCAAGACGTGTTCAATGTTCCCAAGTTTACACACATTACACCACTGCTCCGCTCTCTCCACTGGCTCCCTGTAGCTGCTAATATCAGATTTCAAACACTGATGTTTGCTTCCAAAGCTAAAATGGGTCTGCATCCTCCTACCTTGCAGCACTTATTTCACCCCGCACTGCACCTCACTCACTCCGGTCTTCTTCTCGACTGATCCCCTGAGGAAGGCATAAATCTAGACTTTTCTCCTTTTTGGCTCCGAAGTGGTGGAATAAACTTCGAACAGCTGAGTCTCTGGCTATCTTCAAACGCCGTCTGAACACCCATTTATTCTGCACTTACTTCGACTTAACATCCCCCACCCCCCAATTCTTATTCTCGGCCACAACAGTTTCATAAGTGTAATGCAAGTGTTTACATTCCTGTGTACTGGGAATAGATTGTGTTACTGATGTCTTAAAGCACTTTTGTACGTCGCTCTGGATAAGGGCGTTTGCTAAATACTGTAAATGTAGATGTAAATTCATAGAGTTGACTTGGCCTGCGTATTCCCAAGATCCGATCAAGCATCTGTTTGATACAAACAAACAACAAAATTGATCCACAGAGGCCATACATTGCAGTTTCCAGGAAGTTTAAGGGATCTGCTGCTAACGGATCGGTGCCAGATTCCACAGGACACCTTCGGAGATCTACATGACTACATGGACTACATGAGTCTTGACATGAGAGGAAGCTGCAAACATTAGGTAAGTGATTTATGAGATACATAAAGCAAATGAATCTTACATACCTGTAAAAAGTCCATAATGCTTAAAGTGTTGCAGCATAAATCGCTCATATGGGTCATCCGAGGTCTTTATTTATAAAACAAAAATTACATAGAAGAAGTTAGATCCTGTAAAGGCGTAAAGCTCAAAGAAATAGTCAGAATCATCCATCTCCTTTAAAACCACCAGACTTTCCCACTGTTTAAAGATACTGCTCGCAAAAATTAGTGAATTTTTTATGAAATTTCTAATTAATTATGCCCTCATTTTTGTGAGCAGTGTATTTAATCCTGTGATCAGAGTCCTAAAATACTGCACTTTAACTATTATTGGTACATTTTGGAATACTTTGAAAACACACGTTAATTGGCATAGTTTGCATTACTTTGCATACAAATAATTAAATTTGCCTATTTGTGTTATGGGGTATAAAGGTTTGTACATTTTTACAGGTGATCCACTGGTGTTTTTCTATCTCAAATCACTAAACAACTCACCATAACTAACCTGTATACGAATTCTGTTAAAACTATCAAATTCCATACACGTCCCAAACTTGTTATAAGTTTGTAAAGGCGTTGGCTGCAGTAAGGTTAAATAGTTTATTACTCACATGCATGTAATATCAAAGTTTCCGGAGGAGTTCGTTCTAAAGGGAAGAAAATCCTGTACTCGTTAAGAATAGCTTAGCCAGCGTTAAGAAGCTAGTTTATATACAGCTTATTTATCACGTTAAATGTACAGTAACCTCTCCCTTAGTTGTAAAATGTCCATGTTGATACAACCCGTTTGAAAACGCGTAAAACACTAAAGAAATCCACTGACTAACCTTCGTAAGATTCAAAAACAAGCCAACAACGTAGCTAGTCTATATTTAAACTTGCACGCGATTGCTAAGCAATAACGCTGCGAGTGGCGTCGTTGCCATGGCTACTTCAGGTACGTTCGCGTAGTATGCGTAAAGACCGAATAAACATTACTTTCAAACGCTATCATAATTGCGGTAAAAACAAGTATTTGAGCTAAAGGCTGCAGTGTTTCTTGTCGTGCTTACAAAATAAGTCAGTTCTTTCTAGTTCTAAATGCTTTGTCTGCTCACCATTTAGACTCTCCCACATAGGGGGAAACGCCAAACAAACAAACATTTTAGCATTATTACGGTAGTACTTTAAGTTTTTAGTTAGATTTATTGCTTTTAAATCTGGATCTGATTGCAGCAATCGATTTCTGAGACAATTCTGGTCATTCTTGATATGCTACACTGTTCACAAAATTAAGATAATCCTACACGAACTGCTGGACAATCTGATCCTGTCCAGGACCCATCACTGTTTTGTCTTTTTACATTTAGCAGACGCCCTTATCCAGAGTGACTTACAATTCAAGCAATGGTGAGTTAGGGGCCTTGCTTTAAGACCCAACTGTGGCAGCTTGGTAGAGGTGAGATTTGAACCCTGGACCATCAGGTCCAGAGTGCAGTACCTTAACCGCTAGGGGACCAGTCTCAGCATAACCAATCTGATGTCGGATGTTGGGAGAGTTCTCTCCACCTGGAATAGGACCCAGAACCTTCTCGCTGTCAGGACAGTGCTAGTCACCCCTTCATGGATTATTATCAGGAGCAGCAGCAGTGGCCTCTGTCAGCAAGATAATGCACCCTGTGACACTAGACTACATTCAGCATACTACACCATACTCAGGAATCATTTGAAGAACATGATAAAGCGTTCAAGGTGGTGACTTGGCTTCCAGATTCCCCAGAACTCAATTTTAATTTGGACCTGTGGAATGTACTAGAGAAATCAGTACGATCCACGGAAGATTCATCTCACAAATCGCAAGACTTGAAGGATCTTGTGCTAACATCCTAGTTCCAGATACCACAGCACGTCTTTAGCATATCCCCCACACCAACTGCTGCATAGTATAAATAATCCAAAACTTCTTAAGAAAAGGAAAAAAAGGCCAAAATGGCAACCATCGACAAGTCATTCAAAAGAAGCTACTGACTGGATAGTCGGTTCCTTCAATTCTTTTAAAGTGAGAATTGGTGGCTTCCAGTTGTTGGCGAGTAGTTAAGAACATTGCTCAAGTAGTCTGATATGGTTAAAATGTGAGGGTGATGGACTGATGTTCCTTCTGAGAATTGCTCATGAAGCCATTTTTGGCTCAGCCCAATTATTTTGGCCTGGAGGTACATCTCTATAATTATACATGTATTTAAGTATATCATGCAAAATTAACTCCTAGTACTTTTTATAGATACATGACATTATCATGCAAAGTAGCCACATAAGACCACGTCTAGCGATTTTTAAATTCCTCCAATGGGCTACATTTATTTTTTATTTTAAAAGAAATACTTTATTATAAACAACTGCCATTTTTAATTCCCAGTACTTAACAGCCGTCTCCAGCACGTAAGAGAGCAAGCTCCTTCAAATTCATCTAAAGCAAGTTATAGATAACTTGCCTATGGGCCCTTTATAAGTTGTTGCTCATTTAGCAGTGAACGAGCTTAAAAGAATCTCAAGGACAGTAGAAGATGTATGCAGCTGTGCAGGCTTCATGTTATGCAAAATACCTACAGAAATCAAAAAGAAAAATCACACAAGTCGTAAAAAAGCTTGTTATTTACAACATAGAAAACATTACTGAAACCCCAGGACCCAGTTAGAACACAGAATCTTACAGTGAAAATGCAGAAAAAAAGGCATTGCAGATGGGGGAAAAAAAAACAAAACAAAACATTGTGTAGATTCTCCTCTGGTTTCATGGCAGAACGACAGTAAGTTAATGAGGCTTTATAAATGGAGTACCCATAACCTGCAATCATTTCATCTACATGACACTACATGTTATTGTATATATCCATTATAGAGATCATTGGTAGAAGTCCGTGTAAGATCATAGCATCCACCTCATTGTGCAACTGGGTTTTGCTCCTTAGCACTTCTGGTGGATGAAATGCTCTAACTTTAGAACTTTGTCTCGCAGGCTAAAGATTTATGGACACGTTCGGGAAATGTCTATGCATTATAAATATCGAATCATGCTAAAATAAAAAGGCAGTGTAAATAGTGGCAACTGAGTCATGTGTGGGGCCTACAAGTAAACAGTCTAAAATAATACTTTGTACACATGGGTCAAGTTCCGAAAAATCAACAAAAAACTGCAATGTCCTAAAATTCACCACACGAATGGTGATGGCAACATAAATGTTTATAAAAAAAAAAGAACATTCACACTGAGCCATTGCATCCTATTAGAACAGGATGAGAGAACATACAGTTCAAGAAGGTCCACTCCTGAAAGAAGAGTTATATTTGTCAAATGCTACGAGCTCTGCATCATTTTCCTCTTCTTTATCAACCTTTCCCTCCAATCATCAGGCAGGGCCTCAAAGTTAGCATTTTTTGTTGCCTTGCCCCTGGAAATGGGAGGAAATGTAGGTTAGAATAACAAAGCATATTGTATCAGTCAAAGATATCAACGAGGGACGAGTGGCTGTTGTTCAATAATACTTACGAGGCGAGCTGTTGCTGTTTCCACTCCTCAATGCGTTTGTTGTTGAGCTGGTCTCGATCTTCATCACTAGAGCTCGACTTCTCCTCTTCGTCCAGTTCCCTCTGAATGCTCTGCCACTTTTTCACCAATGATGGCATCTTCATCTTGCTCTTTTTCACCTGAAAAAGTATTTTTCATGGTTAGGCTACAGTGACAATATATCAAGCAGGATCACAGAGTAAGAACAGAGCGACTAATCTGAATGACTCACCTTATCCTTTTTAGGCTTCTTAGTTTTGTCTGTGAGCATTTTCATAGATGCTGGCTCACTTGGAGGCTGAGGTGCTGGAAGTGGAGGCTGAGGTTGCGAGGGCAGGGCTGGAATTGGTGGAACCATTGGTTCTGTGGGCATTGTAGGTACAGCGACAGCAGACATTCCCCAGTAAGCGTTTGCGGTAATCATAGATACTGTCAGAACATGGTACAGAACAATATCATTCCCGTTAGCATGAGCGTTAATAAACAGTTTGTCAATTTTTATTTCTAATACCACTTCTCATCAAGATCACAGGGGCGCAGGCACCTATCCCAAGAGACAGGAAGCAGGTGTTTTCTAGATGGGGAGTTAGTCCATCATTGAGGTTGCTGTTAAAGCACCAGGGCATGATACACCCCCCCTTTAGATACAGGCATTCATGTCTATATGGTCTTGTCCTAGTTCTTGAACCCTAGTCTTAGCTGGTAGCCCATCAGACTGCTGTGCCTCCACAGCTCCTTGCTCATTAGATTATATAAATAATTTATCCAATTAAGGGCTAGTTGTTTTAATATAGTTTAGGTATAATCATTTCGGGTCACCTGCAGCAGCTGTAGGTTGGCTATACAGTATGGGACTGCTGCCAATAGTGATGGCCTTTGTCATCTGTTCTGAGCCTGGAGCCTTCCTCTTCTGAGTTTTAACTGCAGCTGCCTGAATTGCTGCCGCTGCTTCACAGGCCTGAAGAAAAATGTATCGGCAATGTCAAAAGTACAGCTCAATATATTGAATATTCCTGTATGGACATCTTTTTCTACAGGCAGAGTTTAAATCATACCCTTAATTCTTCGGTTCCAGGAGCAGGTGGCTCAGCATCCTCATCTTCCATCTCTACCTCTTCTATCTCTCCGTCATCGCTGAGGGGTGGTGGAGGGGGTGGGGGAGGTGATTCTGGAGGTGGTGGTGGAGGCGGCGGTTCCTCTGCAGGTGGAGGAGGAGGAGGAGCTTCTGGAGGAAGTGGAGGTTGCGAGTCTGGCCAGTAAGTCTGTGGTTCTCCGAAGGAGGCACCTGTTTTAACGAGTGGTTGTGACTAACTGTTCAAATCAAACACCAAGCTCTGTATCATACGTCTTCTACAGTCTGTGCTTTAAGCTGTGATTGTTTGTGTACTTTTATTAGAAGATTAGCAGGGATACAGTGAGAATGTCTGCATGAGTGTAGTATTGGTCTATACCATATGCTTTGACACTATACCAGCATATCAGTGATTAATATAAAATGTACATTTACGGCATTTAGCAGATGCGCTTAACCAGAGCAACTTACAATTCATACAGTCTTACAATCCAAGCAATTTTGGGTTTCAGCTTGGCAGAGGTTTGATTTGAACCCTGGACCTTGTGGTCCATAATCCAGTACCTTAACCACTAGGCCACCACAGTCCTGACTGAATGAATGAAGTATATATAAAGAGAGACATGGATTTAATATTCCAAGCATAATTTGATTTCTGCCAATATCTGATTGTTGAAGTGGACACGTAAACAGCACACTTTGATTGTCCAGACTGTATTAAAGTCTGGAAACTAGAGTCTGAAATCCATTAAAGTGAGCTGGATTTTAGTTTAGTAATCACATTTCTTAGTGCATGTATCCCTTTAGTCAGATTTATAAGATAGGTATTCTCAGTCTGCACATACACACAAGTCAGGTCTGCTTATTCCAAGAGATTAGCTTTTCTTTCTGCATTATTCCTTACAGCTTATTTTTCTTGAGGGATCTGGAAACTGCTGAATTAAAACACTGGGCTACTAAACATTTTGTGGAGACTCAAACAGCATATGCTCAAGGGAATTACAAATTTAATTATTTAGCTAATAAAGATTACATTATATACACTTCTATATATTAAACCTGGAGTTTTCACTTTGTTTACCCATGTGTATATAACTCAGATTACTAGCAAAATCTGATTGGTCAGACAAGTAATCTATCCTGCACCAGTGAGGTCTTAATAAAATCCTCAACTCTACTGTTCACAACAATTAGAGCATATTTCAATTTTTCAATTGTGAGCAGTGTACAACAACAATAGGAGTCAGTTTATTCATGTTACCTGTAGAGGGAGGAGGAGGTTTGGCATCTTCATCCTCTTCACTCACTGTTGGAAACTCCCACTGAGAGGCATTGGTACGGTCATTCATGTAGAAGTACCGCCTGTGATCTCTAGAGGTGGAGAAACAAACACACATCATAGTTTTAGCAGCTGGCCTCGAAACTGAAAAACGAGAACAGGAGACCCAGTGAGACTTGAGAGCAGGGGGTCTCTGGTTTCCCAATGACAGAATGTTGAGCTGGGCATAACATTAAAGCCCAGGAGAGCAGCCACATTAGATGGGGTATACGATAAGGAACCCACCTTATTCTCAAAACCTAACAAAAAATTACAGAAAATCCTGAAAAGTTTATTGAGCAACAGTAGTCACAGCAATACTCACACAGAAACCCACTCAAGATGCCTTTAAGAAGACATCTTCAGCAGGACAAAGATAAAAGTATTAACACAATCATCAAATGTTGCATGGAAAGGAAAACAGTAAACAAAGTAGATTGGTCTGACCTTCAGGCTCCCAGGGTAAGGCACCGTCTTCCCTTTTACCGATGCTTGTGTGACATGCTGCTTCCATGTAGTCACTCTGGCAATCGCCCATCACCACCAGTCCTGTAAAGTTCAAAGCTCTTGCATGTGCAAGTACCTTCCTAAGAGCTACGGGACCCTTCTGTCTGATTTGGGGGTGATTGGGCTCGTCTCTTTGGGACTCTTTTGCGGTCAGGTTGGCGCTTTACAGACGCTCCCTTACAACACAACTTTCAAGCTTTCTCCTCCCTTGGCAAGGATCCCAAATACTACACAACCAGTCAGGCGTTTGCCATGTAGCAGACAATCGGCGTGCGAGTGGGATGGGAGTTAAACCTTTAAGCGAGGGGTGGAGTGATAAAGATGTGAAAGGTAAGGAGCGCGTACCTGTCCCAGTGGCAGGTCCAGCCCTTGGGAGTGGCGTTAAGTTCGTAATGTTTTATGTGTTCAGCGGCTTCCTGCAACCTGCGCCGAAGATAATTTCCATTCAGGGCTCCTTCTCGCCAGTCTGCAATCCTCGTCTAAAAAGTAGAGCACAATGATTGTGAAATTTCAGGAGATAAACTTGTTCTGATTATACTTAGGTCATTACTTGTACTGACCACACAAACTAACAGTGGGCCTGGTCTTACCTCTGTTTGTAACAAAAGGAGATGAAAGTTAGATATGGCCTTTTTATCGATTCCCAAGAATTCCATTTTGCTTGTTAAGGTATTTGCAAGCTCTCCAATCTGAAACTAAAGACAATACAAAAAGAAATGAGAGCATGTTCCATTGGCGTTTTGCTCCACATGCAATTTTGCTGCATTTAATCCTTACTTTAAGGTCTGTTGGTTCCTCTTCTTGGGATCTGGGTACAGTCTTTTCCTCCTCCTCTTTGTCTGCTTGTTTTTCAATTGTTTTGGTATGCACTGGAAAAAAAATAACAAGCATTCAAAAAAATCTGCTACTAGACTGTGGACCACTTGTACTGAACGGTGAGCACTGGAGTATTCAATGTGTGTCAAGATAGAGGAATGAACCTTTAACAACCATTCAATTAACATTAAATATAAAATAAAACCATAAATATAAATCTGCCTTTTATCTCCAGATATTGTGGCATAAACAACTGGTTTTAAAAAAACGTTTAGTATGTGCATTCTTACTGCCATAAACAGTATTTATGTCATACATTGATGTTTTGTTTATATATTTTATTGTCATTAATATTAATTCACTTTTCATTAACTACCCATACAAGCAGGAAATATGTCTGTGTCTATGATGCGATTTTCTCTGCCAAGAGGAAACCTGAACTGAAAAGTTTGTTGGAAATGGTTGATTATTTCCCTCTAGGTTGTGTGCAGCCAGTGAAGTATGTTTATATTCCATCAGGTATCTTTATATATACACATACGACTTAAATGTTGCATACCTGTGTTTAAGCTTAGTTATGGATATTGTTAGTTTAAAGGCATCACAAACGGACTTCCAACATACTTCCAATGCCATGCAGTAACACACAACAGACCTCGGGGGACATTTTATGTTTTGACAATAAAAAGACCTTTTCATGCAAGTGTATTTTTTCAGATAGTGAAGAAAGATAAATGTAAAATATACTGCTTGAAAAAATTAATATTCCCTACTGCATGCCAACTCCTCTGCCAGTGAAGATCTGTAGAAATATCCCCTAATTTTTGTGCAGTATATGTGCTATGGCATATACAAAGGCACTCTACAGCTCTCCACTGGCAGAGGAGCATGCAGTCAGGAATATTTATATTTGAAAAGAAATAGAACATTTGGACACAAGAAAACACCTATAGAGATATAACTACATAAACACCTTTGGACACCAAATAATAGACATGAAAGGTATAAACCGAGTATTCTACTTTCACATGGTTATTATTACCTGGATCTGAATGTTCTGATGTTTCACATTCTCCCTTGTCAGAGCCTCTGCTGTTTTGGTCTGGGCTTTGTGCACGAAGAAACGATGTTTTCCACTTGGTCTTCTTAAGCAGACCTCGGGAACCCTCTTGACTGGCCTCAGAACATGGGCTTGAACCACCAGCACTGTTATCACCTTCTTCTAAGGCTCGAAGTTCAGCCTGAAGTGATGAGAGAACACAATTGCACTACTCCCCACAACTTCCCTGAGACCACAGAATTTATACAAACACTAAGGATCATGTTACAGCTCTGAGTCCATTGCCGAACTTAAGACTTAAGATAAAACATTATATAACAGTAATATGAACATGATGTTCAACATCAAGTTCTGAATCGGTACAGGTAATACCAATATTAATGGTGGAGGTATGGAAATGCAAGCAACCCAAACCAAATCAAACAATTTAGACAGTAACCAACATTTATTTATTTATAGAGCATCTCTCACTGTAATAAAACTGGCTAAGTCGTGCAGTCTTTAGCTCAAATAATATTTAATACACTGCTCACAAAATCTGGGGATATTTCATTTTGAAGTGAACTCCAGAATCTCAGCAACCCTAAATTTTGAGCAGCATAGGTAAAATACATCTTGAACATGCTAGTGTTACTTCAAGTTCTTACTTCAGCACTGCCAAGCTGTTACTATAGGGCCCTTCTGCTGCCCTATCCAACTGCTGCTTAGACTAAGATCAAGACCGCAAGTTGTAATGAGCTCTGGATCTGAGAATCTGCCAGGTAAATTACTGTAATATAAAAGAAATTCATTCTTTCTGGTGGACTATTATTTAATATTTCTTTCAGGTTTGCTGTTGTTCTTGTGCTGTTGTACAGGAGCTATTCTGAAAGTGTACCTAGTAGTGTTTAACTGTGAGCTGATACCCACTTACTACAATACCCACACTTGACCATCCAGCCTATTCAAGTGGAAATTCTAGCAATTCGCAACGCAAACTATTACACTAAGTGATAATTAATTGGTTACAACATACTATGTTTATACAAATCATAAGAAAAATAGTTTAGTGCCCTACCTTTTTCCTCTCTAATGCAAGTTCCAGTTCTATCGTATCTTCCTCTGCCTCCTCTTCTGCATCAGAGTTCTCTCTGGAGTGGTTTCTGCTTTGATGGTTGGAGTGAGAGGGGCTTTTGCTATCACAAGGAGCAGGGGAGCCTGAAGGCACCTCTCCCTCAACATTCTCTGCATTCTCCATGTTCTCCTCTTCCTTTGCCACAACAGTCTTCCTCCATTTCTCTTCCGCCTCCTTGACTTCAGCTGGTATTAGGGGTGCGAGAAGAGAGGCAGCCACCCCTTTCCTTTCCTCCTCATCACTAGTTAAAGCCACCACACACTCCATCACTTCCTGTGTAACGGCAGGTGGGAATGATCAGTTATGAATTATTTACCACGAAAACAGGCTACCCTGAAAAAAGACATTTACATCATGATTTTATTCATCCTATTATAGTTATAACAAAATTAGTCAAAACTGCTCAGTAGGGGTAATTTAGAGAGACCAATTAACTAAACACATTTCTTTGCAATGTCGGAGGAAACCGGAGCATCCGGAGTAAACCCACAAGAACATGAGGGAGAACATGCAAACTCCAGACAGGCAGAGTCCAGGGTCAGAATCGAAAAGGGAAACTCTACCTGTGTGAACCACCATTCCACCTGTACAAAACTATTAAAAACAATTGAATAATTAATACAGTCACATTACACGTTGCATTTTTAAAAAACAAGCATACCTTCTTCTTTGGCTCCTTCTTTAACGTAGTGGCATGCACAGAAGAACTCTGTTCCGGATAACTCACTGCATGATGCGACACCCCACTGCCATTGACTGAAGAGCTGAAGTATAGAAATATTCAAATTAAACATAGTAGTACCATATTTTCCATATATGTGTTCCAATATCTATTGTTGTGATACTTTGGTAAGCGCTCCACTTTATTGACTGTCGGTCCATTTCCGGCTGACACAGGGACGTAATATGTACAGTGCATAAACCAATCAGAGAATATGCCACCGTATGTAAATGGATTGTGGATAGATGGGCTAAGATTTCTGCTTTAACTGTTGTCCAAACTGAAGTTAGCTCCTTATTCACCATCCTGAATCAGCGAATGGCTGTAACTGAGAGGGTGTGTTCACGATTCTGTAGTTTACATGCAGATGCGGTTTTGCGGACTTGCGGTCGTAAGGACGATGGAATTCGAACATGCTATGTTAAATCACCACTGTGACTGTAAAGTATGAGACTTGGGTAATAAAATATGTAACTTGTAAAAAAAAAAAACACAATGTGCCTTCAGTTTATTTCAAACTAATTGCAGGCTGTGAATAAGTAGCCAGCTGTTCAATTCAGACACAGAAGATGAGGGCATTGATGGATTTGTGGGAGAAGATTGATTCAAAAAATAATTTATACTATACTACATTATATTAAACTGTTCGAACCATTACAATTTGCTTACTTGTCTGTGTACTGCTGGAGACTCTGCATCTGGTCAGCCAGGTAATGAGGAAGCTCCCAAGCCACTTCGTTAGTCTGGGTGTTCCAGTAATAGTAACAGCCTGTGTTCTCATCCCACACTTCCTGCCAATCTCCCATTTCGACCCCAGCTAAAGCAAAATACGTATTGCACATATTAAAATCCATTAAATTAAAAGAAGAATCTCTCCAGTACAGGTATGCACCATTTAATGTGCATCTGTTAAATGCCCATTCGCATTTATAGCAGAGGTCTTAAATTCTAATAAATAAGAATAGGAAATAAAAATATCTTAAATCAATTTTGCAAGCATAAACAAACTCGATGTACAGCACTGCTCAACATATGAATATATAAAATACCGTACTTTGGTGAACTCTAATTACCATGTTTATGTGATAATAATTAGAGATTAGAGCAACTGCTCATTTATGTACTGGCAGAATATTTTTCTGCTTGCACTCTAGTGTAGTGCGTTTTGTTTCTTTTGCCCAGCTTGTCTCACTAGCCATTCAAAAGTTTAAGGACAGAAATCCATCATTCACTTGAAAGTTTACAAACTAACCAGTCGTGTGTCCCTTGCTCGTTCACTCAAATTTGGACTGAAAATTTGTTTGTTTGTATGGAGTTTTACATCACGTCTAACTTTTGGTGATATTCATGGCAGATGGTTTCTTAGTATAGGTTATTGTACTGCTACTCAGAGGATCTCAGTTGGCCTTGGATTTCTTTTGGGTAAAATATTAATATTTGACTGTTTTCTTGTTTTACTGCATCCGGCATGTTTCTGGGAATTCTCAGCCAGTCTAATTATTTTTTTTTTTGTTACATTTGGATTAAAATCTGTTCTAGGTTGGTTGATGAGTTTATATACTTTTTGTGCAAGTTAATGTGTTTGTGTGGATGACTTTTGGTAGTCATTTACTATACTGAACACTCAATGGTACTCTCGTCCAGTTTAACATGCTTCTGTTCACCCCCATGAATATATCATTTGCCACTTACTCACCATAATTAAAAGCATTTGCATAATCAAACAACTTTGACTTTTCATTTGCTCTTCTGCCTATAATGTTTAATTAAACAATATTAAATGCTTATTTTCTTGAATCTCTTCATATTAATGTCAAAGTATACCCTAATTTTTGGTAGCAGTGTACTATCCATATTATTAGTACCCTTACTATGTGTACATTTTCTATAGCGTGTAAATATATAATCTGGTTTACATTCACTTGTTGACCCTGTGTTTTATAACATTTTATAACATTTAAAGACTATGGTAACGTCCGGTCAGCGGCCATTTTGCCCCGTTTCACAGAACATAATGGGACATTAAATGGTGCATACCTGTAATTGAACAACTATTTTTTTATATGCTATACATATCTAAGTTGTTATATGCCAATTGCTAGTATAAGCACAACCCAAGTAACTAACAATTTACTCCACACAAGACTACGCACCTCCTGCAAGGGAGTACTGTGTATTATACTGAAAGTCCTGTGCAGAGCCATTCTGAACTCCAGTCTGCTGGTCTGTCTTGGGTTCAGGACGTGGTGGGGTGGGTGCAGGAGCACTGTTATCTTCTTTAGTCAAACCGGCTGTCTGGACTGGCTGAGTAGTAATGGCATCAATTTCCTGCAGCACAGATTAAGACACTTACGTACTATGCAAAATACAAAAAAATTAAATTAAAAAAAAATAAAAAAATAAAAAAATCAAGAAACAAGCATTACCACAATTAGTGAAAGATTTACAAATCATACTCACAGCCATAAAACTAGCAAGTGTGCTGTCAATGTCCGCTGACCGGTTGAGCTTTGCCTTGGTGGCAGAACTGGCAACCTCAGATGCATCTTCATCCTCACTGTCCTCATAAGCACCGAGCAACGATAAGCCCTCTGCAAACAAATACAAGACAAAAGGCATTTACCAGTCTCTGTAGTAACCATACTAAAAAAATTCTCTCACTTTATATCTCAAACATCACTGACCGGTTTAGCCACATGTATTATACAAATAAATGATTCACTCACGGGTTGCCTTTACTGCTGGGGTCTTCATTTCCATGTTCAACTCTCTGTAGGCTATCTGTCTGTCAGCATTACCCTCTGCCTCCCCTGTAAGACATAAAATTAGCATGTTTATTCAGCAAAATACAATCTAATTCTCTTTAAAGGATTTAATCCTGTAGCTAGTTTTAAGTAACAGTATTGTAGACAAGCAGCCAAGTACTGCAAAACCTCTAGCTGTAAACCAAAGAGAAACTTTTCAAAGCCACTTGATAGCTGTGGGGACATTGAAAATAGGTGCTTTGCGGTCCAACAGTGAAATTAAAATAAGGTGGAAAAAAAGAAGACACACTGAAGGGAAAAACATGCTGAGGAAAAAAAGATAGAACGTGCCAGTTGAATAAAAGTTCTTTTCATTTATTTTACTAGTTCAACAAGTTGTACTTAACATTTTCTTGTGTCAAGGTTATTTTAAATGGAAAAGCAAACTGACATCTGGTCACAGGTATTTTTTAGCACAAAGAGTTACTTCCATTTGTAGATCTGTACAATAATGTGCTTGTATTATACAAGTGGTTATGAAGCTTCACATGCATTTCACATCATTTATAAGACACACTCAGCCAAAACAACTTCGTGCACTAACAGAAAAAGATCATTATGCAAATTCGTTAAATTAAGAGCCTTTACAACATGGCACATTTTCTATCTGGACAATGTAGAGCTGCAAATCAATTTTGATTTGCTGTAATCACTTAGGAATTCAGAGAAACATTTATACAATACTTTCTTAAAGTGTAATCACAATTTACAAACTCACCTGTCCTAGGTTTTGAGATACACAAGTACCTGGCCAGGTCATTTGTTTGGTTATCTTTTTAAGCTGTAAAAGCACAACTTTGCTATTTAGTTGCCTGACAAGCTTAAATTTTTACTGGTTTGAAGTACGATAGAACTACAATAAGTGTCTTATATTGAGGTTTGATAAGGAGTTTAATATATCCCCTGGGCTTGTGTTCCTTAAACTAGGCAACCCTGTGTGAGTTTGGGAATTTTACGAGTATCGTTTGATTCTTCTTCTAAAACAGCCTTAACCTATGGCTCTGCATTCTGAGATCACAACCCAGGTGGTTCAGATATCCACCCGATAACAAAAGGGAATGGAAAGAGCTTTCAAAACGTAGAAAAAACGTTTAACATACACCAGCCATATCAGGTACTATGAGAAACTAAACAACAGACTTTCCTAAGCGGTAATTCCACTTTCCACTGATTACAGTTCAATTAGATTTTGAACCAGCCTGACAGTCTTATGTTGAGTATGCAATACAGGGTGAGTCAGAAAAGTCACAGTCCTCAGTTTCTCTGAAGTTGGCTATGAGGGATGCAACAGCACTGTATAAAATTGTTGGTCTTTCGTGTTTTGATTGTTAAAGTCTGTAGGTATGATATGGCAGCTGCATACTCCAGACGTCAGAACAGTCAATTCTTCAATTACCTGTGTGTTGATAACTTCTAAACCACAAAAGATATTGCAAATCTACACCTTCCCATTGGAAAAACTTGCCCTTTTCAAACATGGCAGCTTTCAAGTTGGCAGACATGCTCCTGACATACCCTAAAAGATAGGCCCCCTCACCAATTACTTGTTGGGCTATTAAGATATGTAATTTTCCCATGTCTTTTGACTCATCCTGTAATTAGTGGCTCTCGTTCAGGTGAAGGACAAGTAAAACAATGACTTCATCCAAATCAGCATACTGATCATGTCACATACATCATGCACATATAGGATGCAAGAGGAAACCAGGGCAACATGCAAGCTTCTACACACTTTTTTTTAATTGATCCTGATGGCATTTCAAATCACATAATCCCATAATACATAAAATGCTAAAATATTAATTATGCCATTTGAAATGAGATTTAACACAATTATTTTAAATCTTAGATTATTTACCACGTTTTGAGACAGAACCCCTATTTACACTCATCATCCTGTACAGTCACTTGCAAATATTATAAATACAAGTGTGGGTTAAGGGCCTTGCTCAAGGACCCAACTGTGGCAAAGGTGGGATCTGAACCCTGGACCTTCCGGTCCACAGTCCAGTATCTTAACCACTAGTTCAGCACAGTTATTCTCGTGGTTAGTCAATGGGAAAGGCATGTTCCTAGCAAGCACTGTCAACATTCATTTCACACTGTTCGTTAGAGGATATTCCAAAATGAACACAAATAGGATCCCACAAAAACTGATCATGTCCATGTTCCATCACTATCAGTGTGTTTGGCAATCTTGGGTGACCCTTCTGAACAGTCAATGTGTGGTACACTCATCCAGTCGAATTAATGAATATATTAATATGTTGACTAGTTAACTAATACATGAATATATCACTTGCTACTCAATCACCATAATTGAGTTTCTCATTAGCACAATCAAACATTTTTTGACTTTATTTGCTTTTGTGATTATCTTGTTAAGGAAATACAATCTAATTATTTTAAAATCATATTCATGAAATTTTCCCTATTTTTTGTAAGCAGTGTATTTGCACCCAACATGTCTATGGCCTAAATTTAATATATAATATTACATAATCTTAAAAGACCTATCCCAAATCGAGCAAGCATTGTGACAGTGGGGAAAAACTCCCTAAATGGTTTAAAGAAGAAAAAGTATCAAATTAAATTAACTGACTGAAATACCTATTGTCCTAACTGCATATATAGGCATCAGGCTAGTACCCATTTTTTAACATTCCCCTACTAATGAAGGTTAACAGTCTTATATCATTTTGATTTTTGAGGGGTGACTAATTGCTGCAAAAAAAATACAAAACTATAATTATTTCCTGATGAGGGA
>JAUZST010048999.1:0-25164 GCA_034779995.1 Parotocinclus haroldoi | reverse complement strand
TGTTTAATGCTGAGGGGGGACAATGCAACTTAGTATTCAGTTAAAAGGCAGCACTTATAGATGTTAACAAGCTGGTGGACTTGACCAGTTGAAAGAACACATGCCAATGGAGAGACAGAAATAAAAATATCACTCAGAAATAATGGAAAGGATTTCAGACTTCCATAAGGAAGGAAATCCAACACAGAATGTGGCAAAAGATGTTTTTGTTCTTGGTCAATCTTGTGTAAGATGTGATGGCAGTATAAACCAATTGGGCAGGTTACAAATGGAAAACACAGGTAGATGAACATCAAACCATTGGGATAGAAAACGTAATATGATAAAGTTTGGAAACAGAAAATGTGTACCAAAAATGGACAAAAACAGTACACAGTGTGTGTCAGGACGCAGAATTCAGTTGAATTAATTTAAAAATACATAGTAAATACAAAAATGTAGAAAATACAAACAAAAACCAGTAGTAACACCTAGGCAGAATAAACAAGATAATGAATCAGTAATTTTCTTTGGTTAATTGGAAGATGCTGGAACATTTTTTTCTGGTGTCAATCAAATAATGGTACATAATAATGTTAATACTAAAGATGAATATCTGAAGGTAACAAATTAATTCTCCTTATTTATACTGTATTTATGAGCTGGGGCTTTCATGTCAGGTAAAGGGTCAGGCCAGGCAAGATGGCACTGACTACCTCAACAGTCAATGCACAGGTAAAGATTGAACTTTCTGACACTTTTCTTATTCCATAGATAGAAAATAGGCACTGACCAGACCCTTAATTAATGGCAAGCACTTCCATGGAAGCCACACTATCTAGACCCTATCCGTCAAAGGAAAACACCACCATGGAAGCACCAATTTACCAGACTCTATCTATTAATGGAAAGCATTTTCAAGAGAACACCACTCACCAGACTCTTTCTATCAGTAAAAAACACATTGGAGCACCACAGAATAGTCCCTGTCAATTAGTGGAAATGATAGCTATGAGAGCACCCTGTACATTACTTGAATGCAACCTCATGGGGACAGCAGTGCTGTTTAGACCATATCCATCAATGGAAAGCTGCACCTTGGGAACATCACTGTCTAGGCACTCTATCAATGAAAAGCATCACTATGGGGGGACCACAGACCTTTATCATTAGAAGTAGCATCATGGGATATCACTGACTCGACTAAGAGTAAAAAGCACTACCACAAAATCACCACTTTCTTGGTATTGGAATAATGCCAAAATTACATCCACTATTTTGCCAGTACCATGTTGGTTTTGCAGCTGTACTGAGATTAGTCCACCACTAGTATGAACACTGCGTGACACTGAAGCCATGGGAATTTCACTTAGACGAATCAAAATGTACTTCCTTCTTCACATATAGGCTCAGTAAAGCCAGGACTGCTGGTCATTTTTTTCACTTTTAGCAAAAAAAAAACATCTGTTGTTAATATAGCTATTAGTGTATGAGTATATTTATAAATGGTGATTGAGCTTAACAAGTCACTTCCTTCAGGACCAGTCCCTGGATACTGACATCACTCAGGGTTTCTCTGTGCTGAGAAAAACTCTACCTTGAAATAGGAGCTGAAAGATTAGAAGCAACATTTCAATAATTCCTACAACTATACCTCTTTGTCTCACATGTTTGCATTGTTGTCATTCTTAGAATTCTCCTCATAGGGACTTTTGCCCCAGGTTCAAGGTAGGGTTTTTTCTCAGTGCATAGGAACCCTAAGTGACGTAAGTGCATATGACTGGTTCAACCGCAAGTGCTTATGCTGAGGGGAACTGCCATTTTTAAACATAGTTCTACACTGCTAGCTATGTAAATAAGAGAAGTGTGTGCTAAGAATGAAAAAAAAAAACGCAGACAAATGGATCGGCAGGCTTTACCAAGCCTATATGTGGCGGTGGAGCTAACATCATATTGCTCTGACTGTGGACTGTGGTAGCCTAGCGGTTACAGTACTGGACTCTGGACCAGAAGGTCCAGGGTTCAAATCCCACCTCTTCCACAGTTGGGTCCTTGAGCAAGGCCCTTAACCCACAAATTACTTGGATTGTGAGACTATATGAGTTGTAAGTCGCTCTGGATAAGGGCGTCTGCTAAATGCTGTAAATGTAAATATTGAGTTGTTTCACAAACCGTCTTACGTTACTTTAGCATCACTTCAGCATTCCTAGTGTCAGAGCGAGTGCGACCCTAAAGAGGCAACGGAATGAAGATAGTTCACAGGGGAAATGAGAAAGTTGTAGTTCCTCTTAAATTAGTATCTAGAACAGTATGGCATGTGGTGGCCTAGCGGTTAAGGTACTGGAATCTTGACCCTGGTCCAGAAGTCCCACTTCTGCTAAGCTGCCACAGTTGGATCCTTCCATTCCTTAAATTGTAATTCTGCTAAATGCCATAAGTGTAAATGCAAAGCGCCTATACACGGCTTTCTAAGAACTACAGTTCCAAGTCCCTGTGGTCTGAACACAATAGAAATCACCCCATATGTGATTATTTGCAGTCTTATTGAAGATCGTTTTATTGATTTATAGGTAGATGAGCTGACAGTCTGTCTATATCAGCAGAAGGGCTACAAGCAAAAGTGAATTTGTATATCTATGTCAGTCTCAGACAGATCTGAGCGCCTCAAAGCACAAAGCTTTTGAGAGAATCTGGCTTTCCAACCCTTTATAGTTACAGCTCAGATAATATCCATCTGCTTGGAGTTTCGTTCACTCGCACCATGAACCTTATGTTATAATCCTTTACTCTCATCTTTGCCAGTTCGGCAGCAGCTTGTGATTATTTCTTTAAAACATTGGCAACCTTCTAGTGATGCTTACTCTCTTAAACGTCTGTGCAATTAAGTTTCTGTCATTTATTAATCTGTTTCGTCTTTGAAGTAGCAGCAATTCGCACCCACTCTTCCAACATCCCACTCCTGTTGTACACAGCATATGCTATTTCAGGAGTTGCTAATTAATCAGTGTGAATTTCCCTGGCATTTTGGCTGCCTGATGTTTTTTTTTTTTTTTGTAAAAATCATCTCCCGAAGGAGAAAGGGGGCCTCTTGTGGAATGAATAACTAAAACTCACTAGTTGTGGCGTTGGAAGAAAGCACCTCAGCGTTTGATGAATGCATTCTGTAATCCTTTCACTTGCTCTTAAAGTCGTAGTCGAGTTTTACTGTTTTAAAAAAATGTACTTGTGTACTAAAAGTGTGGAAAAACGCGCAGCATTTGCTTGGTGGTGTGATAGAACTGTACCTGTAAAAGTGAGTAAAAATAGGACTTGTGTTCCCTAGAGATGCAGAAGACCTACATGCAAGTTGATTTTACTTTCTATGGTCCATTATAGTTACACTGCACCTATTCATGATAAGCAACTGATAAGAGGTGGTTATAAGAGGTTATTTGTCCCTATTCCACACGCCTCAATTCATCCTGCCAAATCCTACCAGAAACACGCAATATAAGAATTACAAACATGAGCCTAAGAATCGGGAAATGCTACACTCTAAAATAATTAATTTGACTTTATGGCAGGTTTAAGCATTCTGAACGAGTGGTTTTGGGCAACTCTCGAGGCAGCTATGAAGAAAATGTGTGCGAGATATGAAGAAATTGTTTATATTCAATAATGAAAACATTTATTCAGCACAACACTGATTAATTATTTGCTTGGCATTCTGGTAATTACATAACCTTTTCAGTTATGTTATGCTGAAAAATTCTGGCTGTTTGGCACTTCAGTAGGTTGTGTCTTTGTTAGGATCTCATTCCTTTATGTTTATTTTTTTTAATCTAACAAATGACAAATTACAGAATACAGGTTTAAAACTTTGTTGACCTCAGGTTGGTATCGGATGTTAGTGAAGGTGTGAGCTATTTAATAAGCATAATTTAAAGCATAAGCATAAAACAGGATTTTAATTGAAAATGGATGTTGGCCAGTTCCCATAGTCTTTTTAGGCTACTGTAATGGAAATTAAAAGTTTATTTTGACAAGAGAACTGTGCGCTTAATATGTAAATGCACAAGAGATGCTGCCGAAAACGAGTGGAACGCTACCATCTACACAGCATCCCTAATGTCACTGCATTATAGATTTATCGAATTTAACAACACACAAAAATAATAATGTTCTGTGTAGAGGATAGCTGTAACAATTAAAAGGATGGTATGATGGACCTGATACTTCTGTTTAAGAAAAGCTGAACAAGCACTGATAGACAATATTACAAGCAACATGAAAGATCAGCCAGAGTCTCTGCCCAGTTATATACTGTGGTTATAAGAATATACAGGTAGTGTTGTGGAGGGTGGGGAAAACAGATTAGTGCTAAACAGGTACGATGGGTACATTTGAAGTTTTTACAAAGAAGTATCGGACAAGCACGTGTAGCTTACACAAAAGGAAAAGAAAACACCAACAGTCTCTTGTCCAAATGTGAGCAAACAAACAAGAGAGCACATGACTTATAAGGTAGATACACAGACAAATGAGGGAATTCCGCTCTTAACCTCAAACTCCTGTCTCTGCTCATAAATCAGCAGCATTGACTGTCTGTTGAGATGATCAGCTGTTTACAGCCACAGTGTCCAGAGATAAAAGGCATTTTTATTTCCTATTGTCATTTTTGGACATTAAAGCAAACGGCTGTTGATCGGCTAGATGTAAAACGGTGAATACCTGTACTGGACTTTGCCACTAGATTATTGTAGGGATGCTAGATTGAAATTATATGAGTATTATTACGACTGAATCATTATTGTTTGCACGACTGGAGACCCAGGTTTGCATTAGACTTTGGTACTGTATTTCATACTCATGTTGTTAATAGAGGTTTGAATGAAAAGACACACGGATATCATTAAAACTAATGAGTAAAGCTTGCACTGTTGTTCTCTCAACTCCACATTAGTCCACATTATGGTACCCAGGGTGATATGAAATGGGAAATATGAAGGAAGTTTAGAAAGTTGCCCCTGCATTTTATTAAGACTCAGTCATTTTTGTTCATACACTGTGAGGCCACGTATGAACCTAGTGGCATATAGTTAATATACTTTGCACGTAGTTCAATCAATTATTCATTCATTCATTCATTCATTCATTATGTTCCTCTTAATCCACACGGGGTTGCGGGCCAGCCGGACAGTCCGCTCTGGGACCTTCTTGCTGTGAGGCAGTGGTGCTATCCACCGAGCCACCGTGCTGCCCGTTTTGCACATAGTGTTTTATTTAAACAGTAATATAAAATTAATATTCAACCACCACATGAAACATTTAGTACAGTACAATCATTTTTATTCATTACTTTTTTATTTCTATCTTTTATAAAACACTTACTGAAAACGAAAAAGATTTCAGAATGATACCATGTTTTTCTCTGCTTCTCAAGAATGGCATTCTCTTTTCTGTCTGTGGGCGTTAAAAGGGTTTGCTGAAATCAGAACACATTTAAAACACATCTTTAACAAGGTATATTTGCACATTTCGGCTCAAAACAATCAGTTAACACATAAAGGTGAAAAATAAAAGCAACGTGTTGATACCACCATCTTTCACATCAGGCATAGTGTCCTTGGACTGTTCTTCAAAGAGCTCAATCTTAAAAATTAACCTTTTGCCACATGGCGTCTGCACCGCAAATGATACTGACTGTGGAAGTATTTCAAAAGAGGCTGCCATACACCCTATACAGGTCTGCTTTGTGAAAAGCTTGTGAGCTTGATATCGCACTCACAGACTGAAAACTCTCCGCCAGAAAATCCTTCAAAGTAAGTTCAAGGAAGCTTCCCTGGTTAATATTCTCTCTTATATAATTGGTTGTACCTGTGAAAATGTAAACAGCATTATTACTATTACTAGATTACTAATTATAATAAAGAGGCCTGAGCTGTAAAGCTGTGTTTAGTGAGGGACAGGGTTCAAATCTGACCGCTGCCAAGCTCCCGCTGTGGGGTCCACTGTTGGGTCTTTGAACAGATTTCAAGTGTTGTAAGTTGCTCTGCATAAGAGCTTCTGCCAAATGACTAAATGAAGCCCAAATGTTTGAATATTGCCCCATAAATAGTGAGCTGGCTGTGTTTCCTTTGTGATTTCAGTCAGATGCAGTAGCTGAAAAATATTTTAAATGTAATGGCAGAAATGTATGCTGACTGTTTATTTGGCCGTATGACTTTGTTCTGGGGCCCCCTACCTTTCCATGTGCTTACATGCAAAGCCTTAGGTAGAGAGAACAGCAGAATGACTGCACCGAACAGAGCAGACATTGATTAATTCAGGTAAGACATAAGGAGGGGTTGGAGTTGGAAGCAGGTTGCAGAATTGCTCGCATAGGCGCGTTGAAGATGCACACTCTATAGCAGCTTAAATTGGCGACCTGATTGATAGCCTATAGCTATCAGTTAATCCATCAACTGATTAAGAGAAGCTAAAGATTGAACTTTGTCTGACCTGACCAGTGGCCTGTCTGAGTGAATGCTATGCTCTGCTGTGAAATCTAGATACTTGCGTGGAAAAGTGGTTCCACCTCTAAAAAGTGGAATGGCTAATTTGTCCACTAAATGTGATCCCATGCAATGGATTGGCTTTCTCTGTTATTGTATTGTATTGCTACCAAAGGGCGCTGCAGGAGAAAACTTTAAGAAGCAAAGTTTGAGAAAGTCGAGTGTGTTTTTGTGCTGGTACCTTATCGTGTTCAACTGACTCCTGAAGTTTGCCCAGTTTTTCGAGCAACATACACTTTTCACTTTTTTATCCCTTTGATCCTGTGCAAGGTCTTGGGAGAGTTGGTGCCTAGCCTGTGCATAGGGCGCCTGGCGGCATCCATCTTTTCAAAGCAAACCCACATCAATGCAACAGAAGATGAGAAGAAATCTAACAGATAATTTTGACGATGAGTGTGATGGTGTCTATGTTTTGTCTCCTGGGGTATTTTACATGGCTACATTATTCATTGAATATTCAATCCTAAGGCACACTGGATAACATCATCTCACACATCGCTAAAACAATTAAGATATTATCGTAGACAATACATATCACACACACCTATTAATCATTATTTGTAACTGCATACGAAAGATCGAATGAATGAAACACTGTGTCTGTCTTTCTGCATTTAAGCTGAGTGAAGACATTTGGGATGGTGGCTATAATCTATGTCAGATTTCGGTCCATCAAATCTCTAGTGCAAACAGTGATTTGAGGTCAATGTAATTTCTTTACTGAAAGATAAAAGAAACACTGGCACTGTTTACGGAGTGCTGAGTATTTCCTTTTTGTTTTCTTTCAGGCACAGTAGGTTGAAAGACTTTCATAAGCTGCATCAAAGGACACTTGAAACATTTGTGTTTATATTTATTTCCAGAGAATAACTGCCTAGCAACCACAGGACCTTGTGGAAAATCTGCAGGACAATGCGGTTGATTGATTGTGATGTCATTGACACTTAAAGGAATCATTAGAACAACAGTTTTGTTTCCACAGACACATTCTAAAATGAACAGAAACAATAACAGCGATTCCTGTTCAAAGCCTGTATTTTTGAAATTTTCAAACACTGAAATAACATCTGTGTTGTATTAGAAATGTGATTTGTTTCACAGCTCTTTATGCAGAGAATGTCAAAAAGAAGTCAAAAAGTGTTGGGCAGAATATTCCTGAAAAAAATATTCTTTGAAATACATAATAGCATTCAGAAAACATGTGGAAACTACATTTCTGTACATTTCTGGAGCGCCTACTGACTTTTCAAACTGAGCAATAAGCACACCTAACATCAAATGATTTTATTACACTTTTAAATGCAGCCAAATTAGTATTTTTATAGTATATGAGGACGTTCCCATTAAGTGTGGGAAAGGCTGTGGAGCATTGGGTGCATGTTTAGACAGGTCTGCATAAAAAAAATGAACCAACCTTTTTCTGTCTTATCATTATCAGCTGGTTTATGACTTATGGTCCATCCATCGTCAGTCATTGTGGTTATCAAGCGTTCTCTGTATTTGGTTCCAGCTCCTTGAATTCATCTCCTTCACATATCAGATACTTCCCAGTCCTGAATAAGTCATACTCCAAAATGACAGGTTATGCACATTTTAGGAATGAATGCTGCTCTATAGTGCCACTAGTGGTCAGAACGTATATCGGATACCTTTAATCTTGTCATGCAGCTTGTAAAGGAAGTTTTCTTATCAGCAATATCTGTGAGGAAAGAAAAACAAATATCTTAGGCCACCATTAGATTAGATAAACCATTGTTGTGATGTTGCAATCGTACAATAACAATGATATAGAATTATTTATCAGTTTCTTCATTAGAGTGCGACCAGAAAATGGACTAATCTTGTATGCTGTATTAAAAAATATAGTCATGGCCAAAAGTATTGAGAATGGCACAATTTTTTGTTATGAGGTTTGCTGCATCAATTTTTATGGCAGCAATTTGTATGAACTACTTTGTGAAAAGTGATCAGATGAATTGCAATTGACTGCAGTGTCATCACTAGCCAAGAAAATGACCTTATCACTTTTCCAAAAGGGAACAGGACGAAAAGGTAAAGATATGCTAAAGTTCACATTTGAAACTGTTGGGTCCAATAATTGATCATATTTTATTGATCATTATATGACTGGTAAAATAACAAATCTAATAGTAGCCTAATATTTTTGCACAATATAGTATGTGGTCCATAGATCATGGGCGTAATGGAGCTGAGAGACAGATGAGAGACAGTGAGAAATGGACGGAGGCAGGTGTCTTAGGACATGCGTCTGTCACAGCAAGGGCAATAACTTTCTTTTTAAAATCTAGCAAAACAACAAACCAAACAAATCAAAACATAAGAATGTTTACATAAAAGGATTGTAAAATGCATGTGTGGTTTTGTTCTATATTTAAACAGTATTATTTCAACCAAAATTAAAGTCAGTTAGTAGACAATTAGATGTCTAAATCTATGGCATGTAAATCAGACTTTACCAACAACACTGTATTTTGAATAAACGCATACTTATGTGAAAAAAAGTAACACATTTCTTACAATCAATGTAGCTCCGTGTATGGAATGTTACATTCCAGTAATGTTCAATTTGAATTAAATCCAGTAATCTGTTAAATTTCAACACAAACACACCTCAGTCTGTTTAATTAAATAGAAATTAGGTGATCGTTGTATTTATTGAGCAAAAATACTACATACATGAAAACTGTGTTTGAAATATTGATATTGAAACTTTCCTAAGTTAAAGCATTTGAAATATCTTAATAAAATAAGCATAAACTTGTTTTTTCTACTATTATTATTATTATTAATATTGATCAAGGTCTGAACACGCTGAATTATCCTTTTTGTTTTAACCAGTTGGTATTTATAATGAATACATTTTATGAAGATTGCTGCAAATGAAAACTGTATTTGGATTTTTTCTGTAATTCGTAGGATAAAACAAAAATGTTTCATTTCACTGAAACTCAGTACTTAATAACATTACTAATTAATAACATAATATCATTTTGAAGTGGTCACTTAATATTTTCCAGACCTATAATCAGTAGATTAAATGCAGCATTGTAAACATTTATTATGTTATTGATTTATCATTTTCAGTTATCTTACAATTCTCAATTAGAAATCATCTTAAAATATCTTTTTTTCTGCTTTCACGCAGTTTCCGTTGAAATCACGCAGCACATCATTGAAAGTGCTGCACTCTTAAGGTCCTGATAGTGTAGGTCATTCCTTCATTCAACAGAATCTTTTGCCAGCAAGCATTGAATTTTCTTAATACAATTTTTATATGAAGAACATCAATGATGACAGCTGTTCTTTGTGTAACACAAGATGAGTGATTCAGGTGGACAGTCAAGGCGTTTCAGTGAATTGGTTGATTGCGGAAACTGCAGGATTGCACCGTCGATGACCTCTATTCTGTGTAACAAAAAAACGATAAACCAACCAAGATTTCTGACAAGAACGAGAGATAGTTGGTAAATAGAGCCATTGCAGCATTCTAAACAGCTGTGTTTGGATATTTTTGCTGCCTAATATGTGAGACTTCAGAAGTATGATCACAGTGATATATTATTTATTTATGAATTTAGTATTTATTACCTTCCAGAACTTTAAGAAAACCTCTTTTTTATTTATTTTTTACACATTTATTGCAAATTTATTTAAATTTCTTCGACAGTGTGTGGTCTAATAACAAAAAACCCCATAGATTTAGTGGTGTTATTCATAAGAACGTTATTTGCATACCTTTTGTATTTACATTATATTAGAAGAAAAATATGTTACTATGGTGATGTCCCATTTCACTCATTGTGAATGAAAGAGATTGGACTGCAGAGGACTAAGACATTGGGAACTGGTGCTCAGGGACAGGCCAAGGTGTCTTGCTGCCGGTCCCATAACAGTCTGGTTTCTGCCTCACCATGGGCTTTTAAGCTTCATGGTTCCCTCTGGTCAGGGTTGGGTCTGGGATAACACTAGTGGGCCAGAGATTGTTACACATAGTTTGTATGTCAAACCACAGATGTATGTAACGGTATCACATGCTGTGAAGCTATCATTGCTTAGTGTATTAGAATGGTGCTTGTTGCATTGTTCTTATACTTACACAATGTTGTTGTTTCCTCTTCAGAAATTGGATTTCGTTTTGTGAAGCATTATAGTGGAACCATATGTAGTTCCCGGAGCAATCCCTGGTCTTACTTTAACTAAGACTGATGAATCTCATGGGTTCTTTAACCAGATCTCTGTGTGTAATTATGTCTTGTGATTTTGGTTCCTGTTCAGTGATTGTTAATATTGCTTTCTGTACATTTTTGAGCAAGGGAGAGGCGAAATTAGTAGGTAGTGTTTGTGGTGTGTAGGTGTTAGTGGTGTGACACTGTCGAGTATGTCACCCACTTTGCAAAATAACAGTCAAAATTACACCTTAGTTCACATATTCACTGTGTCATGTGTGCATGTGCATTGAATGCATGCAGCATGCTAGCACCACAATCAATCTACCTTATAACAAACGACTGAAGTTAAAAATGAGTGTACAAATTGCCCAAGGAGACAAAAAAACAGACATCACCAAGGCTGTGACAGGCTTAAAACACACACAGCAAACCTTAGGAGAATCATTCTGTGAAAAAAGCACCTTACGACAAGAAAAGCAAAACATGGCAAGACACTAGGTGGTTGAGAGAGATGAGTTCGACAAACTTTGTATACTTTTATTTGAATACTTAGATTTGTTTAATTTGACTTTGTTTTAATTTCAAAGATAATGATTCTGTTTAATATTCATCAAACCAAAATGTGTTGAAAGAATTCCCATCTTCATCAGTTCCCTCCAGGAAATATAGAACTTGTTGTTGTTCAATTGGTTGCTCCATTGCAAGCATTCTTTAGCAACTACATACAATGTGAAACAAAAAATTTAAACACACAAAATGTAAACATACCTAGGTGGTTGCAAACAACCAAGAGTAAATGAGTCACCCTTTATACTTTAAAAACCTTTAAGTAGGTAGATCCAGCATGGAGCTATTAGAAGGAAGTCACAGTGGTCAAATGACTGGCATTCGGTTTTTCAAATTACTCTGAAGTTGGCACAGTGCAAACGTTTCCATTTCACCTCTCTGTCTTTGTAATGAACCATAACAGACCACAGTTCTTACTTATGCACATAGTTAATTGACTGTACATCATTAAAAATAATTAAAAACAAATAAATGATTATTATTGCAAAAAACTAAAACATAATAATAATTGTGCTAAACCTTTTAATTTGACTGGCTAGTTTATGGTAGCAATGTCTGGAGTTAAACGATATTACAGTTTGTTAAAATTGTTATGACCCCATAAGTTACAGTGATTTGATGCTAGTCGGATTGTCGTTAATTAGGAACTTACCTGTATTGAAAAAAAATTCCTTTCGCTTTTTGTGTTAGATTTTCAGCCTACTCTCAAATAACAAAACCAAAGTTGTGTTGTCTGCTGTACCCCCAGGTAGTGTACTGCTAGACCTCAGACTCAGGGCTTTGGCTGCTTTGTTGATGATCTATGTCGAAGGTGCAG
Source organism: Parotocinclus haroldoi (assembly GCA_034779995.1). Classification (NCBI taxonomy): domain Eukaryota; kingdom Metazoa; phylum Chordata; class Actinopteri; order Siluriformes; family Loricariidae; genus Parotocinclus; species Parotocinclus haroldoi. The sequence continues at coordinate 13,078 of JAUZST010048999.1, read as the reverse complement.
AGCAATTTCAAATATTCCCTCCTAATGAGCTCCTCTACCCAGCTTTCAAATTCCTCAGTATACAGATGGCACTGAGATCCATCCTGGGGAAGTTTGGTGGAAGCTAACTTCACCAGATGGCTCTCCAGTCTGCGCCCTTTAGGGCACCAGGTGGTTCTAGTTCTCTTTCTCTTTGTTCGCACTAGCAAGTGTGCTAGCAACAGGTGACTTATTATTGCACATTTATATTCATGACAATTACAGATACAGATTGACAAATCAGCAAGAAACATTTGAATTAAGATGTTCTTAATGAGCATGTTGGATTCCTTTGATCAATTATGACACTACTTGTTCAATGAAAATAAAAAAAACCTTTTTTTTACAGTGATAGGTTTTAATTAATGAGTTGGCCTGTAATGGTTCACCCAGTAGTGACGTCTGTGGAGACTTCAGATGGAAAGTGAGGTGCACTAATACAGCTGAAACAGGTTTCAACTAGGTTCACAATTAGGTGGCCTATTTTAGTTGCCCTCACAGCTTTGCACACAGTCTTGGGTTTCTTATTTGCATCCAAGTTACTTCCTTCCTCTTAAAAAAATTAGAATGTACAAGGCAGTGGTGTCATCATACCAACATTACTGGGGCACATACCAGTAAAATTATGCCACTTGTTTTTAACTTTAGTCATGCGCTTCCAGATGTAACGCTAGCTTGATTTGCGACCGTTCTAGCTGGCTAGACTCGGTGCATATGTGAGCTCTTAAGCGAGTGGCATACTCGATAATGTCATATCAGACATCACTAAAACATAGATTAAAATAAGGGCTAGCTCGATACCATTTTTTATGCCCGATACCGATATCGATACTGCAAACTTGAATATCTGGTGATACCGATATCAGACAGATACACTGCTGCCACCTCTTGAAACACTGGTGTTGCATACGCTGCACTCGGCTGTTTAACTTTTATCATCCTTGAGCTTAAAATAACCATGACCATGACCATGCTGCTAGCTAACAGTTTAAACTCGAGTTGCAGCTATTACTTACGTGACAAATTGCAGTAAAGCATATAGGTGATAAATTGTTTTTTCCCTCCGATCTCTGATAAAGTGATTTTGCCACATATCGGGTGGATACCAATACAGAATATTGGATCGGTACAGCCCTAAGATACAGATACAGATATGATATCACACACCCATACTTTCAACCATGTAGTTAAATTTCCACAATGTACATAATGTGTGTAGCATGACGTACCGTTTATTTCGTAAGACTTTTCTAAAGCTATAAGAAGAAAGGCAAGCTTCGAGACACCAGTTGATCCTCTTGCAGTCATAACCACTGCTTCATTGAATACAGAAGTTGGTATTTATGGCCATTTACCAGGTTCTTAATGTGCCATCTTATGAGGCATAGCCTTCGCAATAAATGATCCATTTGTTCAATTACCATTTCCTACTGCTGTCAGACTCAGGAGGTATGAAGTGGCAAAAAACCTAATGGGCCAAACCATCCTGAGCATTGTTTTTGCAGTCCAGTGGCTTAATGAAATTGATTATTGAACTCATCCCTACAAGACTACAAGGCACAATTGCAAAACAGTCAAATCGCAGGAAAAAGTCACAATCTGAATCCAAGTCATCTTCTGCCCTTTTCTGTCAGTTCTTGTTACATGACCCTTTCATTTTCGGTTTGTGTTTCCATCTCAGGTCAAATGTCTACATGGGAGATTCTCTTCTAGTTGCAAATGCCCTGAAGCTGCAGCAGCAGCAGTGATGTAGAACTGGTGGTACCCTCCCTGATAATATAATCCTGTGAAGGTGCAAATGGTTGTGACCTTTGCAGATTGTTGTTTAAATGATGCATAGGAAGAGCACAAAGGAGAAGAAAATGGTGCAGATGGTAATATGGGGATATAGGATGCATTCACAAGAAGCTTGTTTTATACAACTGGGTGAGTTGGGTAGCTGTCAACGAAGACAATGGACAATGCGGTGGAAATCAGGATTGGACAAACCGATTGTTATCTGCATTCCAGAACCATAATGAAGTCTGTCGTTTCATCAACCTGGTACATCATGGTCTAGAACACATTATTCATTGTTTCTGAGGCAAAGATTCACCATGGTCTCTTTCTTGTAGTTTGTGATTTGCTTGACACAAGTACTGACACCATATTAGGTGACAATTGGGACTACTTTCCCAAGCACTTGCTAGCGCAAGCATCTAATCAGCCAATCACATGGCAGCTACATGGCAGGTGCATTTAGGTATTTCGAACATGATCAAGTTGACCTGCTGAAATTCAAACCGAGAATCAGAATGAGGGACGAAATGTGATTTACGTGACTTTGACATTGGCATGGTTACTGGTGGTGGATAGGCTGGTCTTATACTTCAGGAATCATTGATCTACTGGGATTTTCATTTGTAGGTTTGACATAGATGTTGTGATGTTCGTAAAGAGATGATGTTGTACCAGAATCACAGGTGAATGGCCAGACTGGTTTGAGATTTCAGTTTTTCAGTTTTCCGTATTTTATTTAATCACACAAGATTAAAACAGCTACTTTGTGATAATGACTCAATTAAATCTTAAACAATTTCATGCTGTTTCATGTTTTGATTAAATAATAAACTGAATCTGTTGCTCTCACATTGCTGTACACGATGATTTCCCACAGTGATTTAGGGTAACGTGTTAGAGGACATCATTTTGTTTGGTCTCTGAGTTTATCCTCCTGCTCCAAGGCTCTAAAATGAGATCATAAAAATCCTAATTCAGATAACATATTACTAAAGGAAAATGAAATACTGAAAGCTTTAGGCATCTACGGCTTCCATGTAGGTGCACATTGCAGATCTACAGTTAATGATGGTAGCATGTGTTGCTATGCATGATTTGTTATCAGTCTTAACCCCATCCGTCAATGTAAAGGGATCACTATAGGATGAGCACTGAGCAGATGTTATATGGGGGTGGGGGATGGATCATCCTTAGTGTAGCAGTAACACTGACAGATCTGCCTTCGGTTTAAATCTTCTTTATTCAGCTTTTACTGCTTTACTTTGCAGTGTTTACAACACATTGTGCAAACATTTATGCCCTGTTTCTGGTTATATGACCTCTCTCTTTTTTGTGTAATTACGGGGGTACCCCATGTGAAACAAACACATGCCAGGAGGTCTTACATTTTGACTTTCAGTGCTGAGTAACAATGGACTTTATGGTGCCATTAGACCAGATCGGTTTCGATATGCAACTGGAACCTCACCTTGCCAGTGGCAGGATATAAACCACAGGGGCACCTTAGGAAATCTGGTAGGATCCAGAAAACAGACATCCAAGAAACACATGAAGGGCAACATGAACATTTGGTGAATGGGCTCGACAGTGGTGCTTTGAAAGTTCATCTCACCACAGTAGGAATACAAACCAGAGGGAGAAGAATGCTTGTTCATAGTGCTGAACTACCCTCTTTGTATCAAGTTGCATTGGCATGGATTAGGTCATTTTTTTATAGTGACACCAGTGTGAGGAAGTCCAGTTGTGGGTTTGCTGGAACCAAAAGTCCACGTAGCAGTTCACATTAGTCCTAAATTTTTGACCTTGCCACCAGATGAGGTTGATATTTGGGGAATTGCATCAATAACATCAACATGAATGCCAGAATCCATGTTTTCTAAGCGAAACACTGCCCAGAGCGGAATATTGTTAGTCTTATTCATTTCAGTGGTATTTATGTTATTTCTGATGTCTGCATATTCAGTTCGACTTACGATATACTGTCGATGCGCTTTGTAGTTCTGCATCTGTGGATTTGCTTTTCTACATAATTTATTAGTCCCCCTTACTGTGTTCTCTCATGGTCAGGACCCCATAGGACCACCACAAATCATGTAATATTTGGGTGTTGGATCATTCTCAGCACTGCAGTGACACTGGTATGGAACTAACACAATACTGAGCATTACATGTACATTTATGTCATTTAGCAGACGCTCCTATCCAGAGCAACTTCCAGTCCAAGCAATCGTGAGTTGAGGGCTCAGAGACCCAACTGTGGCATAGGTGGGATTTGAACCATGGACCTTCTGGTACATAGTCCAGTATCTTAACCAATAGGCCACCTCAGTCCCATATAAATGGGGTGTCTTAGTGTGTGTTTTGCTGGTACGATTGGATCAGATACTGAAATGCTGCTGGAGCTTATAAACACTGTGTTCGCTCTCTGTGCAAATCTATTTCACATAACCAACATATTGTTCCACATTGTAGATGTAATATCAGAGACAGCAGCTCATCTTATGTTGTACAGTTTGTGCTTTTCATCCTCCTAATCCTTCATTAGTGCTCAAAAGATGCTGTCCAAAGGATGCTGGCGGCTGGACATTTTTGACTGGTGGACTATTTGCAGTCCAGCAATGACACTGAGGTGCTTCAACGTTAGCAGCACTGCTGTTTCTGGCCCGCTCCTACCAGCACAACACACACTAACACACCACTACCACATCAGTGTTGCTGCAGTGCTTTTAGTGATCCATTCTTCCATTCTTCTGAATGGCAAAATGTATAACTTTGTTTCATAATATATCACAAAAAACACTTTATAATTATATTAGTTCCCTGCATATAATTTGACATGGCCATTCAAATGTTGTTGTAGCATTATATAGTTATAGTTAAAAAAAAAACTTAAAATAGAAGGAGAACATCATGTGAAAGTTGACATTAAGGCAGCTACACGTTAAGAGATTTCTTAAGGATTATTGTGGTAATATTTAGTGTAATGGATAATCTAATTGCAAATCCTACTTCTTTAGCTAGTAACATGTTTTTTGTGCGTGGGTGTGAGTTTGTCTGTATTTATGTGTTCCTGTGAAATAAATGAGACTCTGGAGAAGAATTGCGAGTGGCTAAGTATAATGGATGACCCTGATAACTCGGTGCAGGTTGTGATGTCGCAGATGATAAAATTCTTCCATTTGCTATATCTTTAAAGCACTACCTCTCTAAGCATTTATCTCTTTTCAGACGTAAAGTTTAAACATTTTACTGTGCCCTCTTGCCATTGTTGTGCTGAGAAAATGTGGTGAAGCAGTATATATTCAACACCCCCTCCTCTGGGACTCATAAACAAATGAACCTGTTTTTTTATTGGGGACCACAGGAAGTGCTGCCTACTCTATTTGGCTTTTTACGATATCGGAGTCGTGTCACGATTTTTGTGTAAGTTGAGGTAAAGTTCTGTGGCCATCACTTCACTTGAAAATTACATCACAAATGAACTTATTTATTTTGTTGCTTTTCTTTTTGTCTGAGGTATAAAATAACATTTACTGTTTAAAAAGTAAAGGTCCCTGAAATTATATATTGTGAGTGCAGCCCTTTCTTTTATGTAAATATTTTATTATATTACTATATGCGACAACACTGAGGATATGACTTGTGAAGAGGTCAGTGCATTGATTCATTCACCCTCCCTGTCTCACGCCTCCAAACACATTTATTGTGTAATAATCTATCTTTTATGTGACAGTACATAGTATGCTCTGGCGTATTTATTAAGCAAGCAGATATCCAGTAACTTCGCAGGGAACTAATTACGGACGCAGAACAATTATCAGAAGTTAATTAATAACAGTATTACAGTTAATGAATCTGGTAAGGTAAGAGAGCTGTTTATTAGATACATAACCTTGATAATATGGATAATCACCTAAACCTATTAACAGATGATTTCGAAACAGATGTGTATGGTGCATACCTGTACAGCTACTGCTTTTTATGCTAGTGATTTGTTTATCGTGGTTTGTTATCTTAGTGGTTGGTTTTTCGCACCCTGGATATCATCACACCTGACTACCAGGTATATGAACATGCGTTTTTACTTCATCCGAATCGAACACTTTCTTTCCAAATACACTCAACAATACAATTAATTTGTCCTGGTATAGTTAAAAAATTGGACAAACATATGGCGAAATTCAAACCAACGAGACCGATATAGCGTGCTGGAGATCTTAAAACATGTAATACATCTTAATTCATGTGTTTACCTACACATGGGCAATCCTGTGAGTGTTATGCTGTGAACTACACTCCACAAGTCGAAGATGACAGATATATGGAATAACAGAGCTCAAAAGGAGGAAGGACAGGTTTATGTTTTTGCATCTGAATTTGATATAGTGTTGGTAAACATGACATTTCCAAACCCATTGTAACTCACATTATACAACTGAAGCATAAATGAGATCTCCCTCTACTCCATTTGTTAAGCATTTATCATCTCCTACCAGCTAATGAAGATGTACTCATCATGCTATCACACTTCTTGATAGAATTGTGTGTGCACTGTATTCTACATAATTATAACAGTCACAGTGCATGTGTAATAAAAATGTATCAAATCTGAGAATAAAAAAAATCAAAAAGTTACATATGTCTGGACTAAACTCCCAAGCTTCCCAAACTCTGGCCATAGTTCATATAGACTGGACTACAGATCAGTGGAAAAGATTATTATGAAGGGACGATTTAATCGTTTAATGTATTTTTGGTTAAAATTTTTAAGTTTAAAATTAAAGCGATCCAGAGAGGAAATTGTGCATAGGAATATTCTTTCTACACTAGTATTGTCCTAAATCTACAAATTTATAATAATGAAGTGTATTATCTTTTATACATTAAGTATGAGCAGAAGAAAGGAATTAATTAGTACAGTTAGATTAGAGAGTCAGTTAGATAGTGGCCAGATTTTAACCAAGGACAGAACTGGAAATGTTTATATTTATATTTTTTTATCCGAAATAAGCCACAACTTGGTATTATGGAACTAATTACTACAGTGTTTTAGTGATTACGAAACAAACATGGATGCTCTACATGCTCTATATTGACGTTAGGGTTGATAGAATTTGATGGAAGTTTCCAGTATATGCAGTACTTTTAAGAAAGGCACTACATGATGGAGGAAGTCATGTGATAGGCCTGATGAGTGCTGGAAAATGTGGTGAGGAAAAATGTGGTCGAGGTTGTGTTTAATATATGGTGAATTTCCCCATTGTGGGACTAATAAAGGATTATCTTATCTAATGTTATCTTAAAATATGTTATAGTCCTCGATTTATGGTAAATTGGACTTGATTTAAGATGATTTTAACTTATGACAGATTTGTCTGAATGTGGGAGTAACTGTACAGTGCACTAGAACTGCTTCAGTCATGAAGTATAGGGGCTTAGTACTGATTTAACGAGAATTTAATTCAGCACTTTTTAGCCTCTTGCAATCGGATAAGAAGCAGATGCTACATATGCTGATTGGTCATTCGGCTTACTTCCTCCCACAGCGAGCACACATCTGTAACAGCAGCTGTCTGCATTAAGGCCTGATACGTAGAGTAGGTACTGCACACTATTAAATCACTGGAAGATTATGACTGCTTCTCTGTTTATCCTGATTAAGATGACATCCTTTGGAATTACAAGAACTTCAACATGCTTTTTAAGTAAAATCGTAGGTTACTGTGCTACTTTAATTATCTGATTTTGCTCTTACCTGACCCATTAACTATTTGTTCTTTATTTCTTTTGTTAACTTGACTTCAGGAACAAAGAATATAAAAATAATTTGTCTCCTGGATGGATATGCATGCAGCTCTAATCCTAGATGGTCTTTAGTTTGTATCATGTTGAATGGATCATAGGCAGAATCAAGCTCCCCATCTGGCTTGTAAAAAAATGAGAAAATCAACTGGCCTTCTGCAGTTTGTTTGTTTTAAGGTTCTGACCAGCACTTTGAGGGTTCACCACAGTACTGTCATGCCACCGCTGGCGCAGCCCCTCATTAAGCCCTTGGACACCCAATCACTTAGTGTTATAATCTGTTTACTAAAGGAAACATAACGCACCACTGAACATTAGTGGCTTAATGTATACGAACTAAACGGTCTTCAAGCTGCCACTGGTAAGCCCTTAACCTTTAACTGTAAAACGTTATACAGTAGTAATGGCTCAAATATCCTTCAGTAGGTAAAGCCAGCTGCTGAAAAACAGTAATAGCAGAGAGCCTGGGTTCAACTCTGGATGGGGTTTGCAAGCTGAATTGTGCCTTTATATGAAAAACTAACTGCTGAGGGTGTGCTTCTAGCATCGGCCCTAGTGGGAAGGGCTGTGTCAGGTAAGGGGCAAGTGTTGTAAAAGGCTGGGCCTAAAATAAACACTTGAGAAACATATTATTAAATATTGCCATATTTGCAGTATATTAAGGATTTGTTCCCATAGTGCATTAGATACAAAGCTCAGAGATTTATGGGGTGTCAGTACACATTGTGGTTCATTATAGGAGATAATCATTTAAGAGTGGGTGGAAAATAGATCACAAACGGAAGACCTTGCACAAAAGAAAAGTGCAAAACACGTAGGCTTAAACATAAACACAGCCTCTGTACTAGAATAAAGATTTTTTTCAGAATCTACGTGCAGATTGTGTATTCTTTAAAGACCGAAATTCAGAAAAACCCCCGTTATCATCAAGTTTACACAAGTCAAGCACTCAAAGTACACAGGATTCACAATGGTATTAGATGGGGGAAATCCAAAAGAACAGTCAGAGAACATTCAAGGATCATTGACTCTTTTCATACCCAATAGCAATTAATCGTCAAATTTGTTTGGCTGTGCTCCTCATTCTTCTACATCTCCTTCTTGGGTGTAGTTGTACTTACAGTGTTATCAGTGTGTATCAACGATGTCACCCACTCGTCTACCCTGTCCGCTCTGTCTCCGTCCTCGTCCCTCTCTGTAAACTTGCCAAAGTTGATGAATTTGCAGGTCTTCATAGAAACTTTTTAAAAAAGATCACCTGAAATGTATTGAATTGTTAATGTAAACAGTATGGGTGTCACAATGTGTATCGTACAGATTGACAATGTCACATGCCTTCTATTTATTACACCATCCAACCCTAGCAACCATACACACTTAAAACTCACACCTAATTTATTATTTTTATAAATATTATTATTAACACATTTTCATTGTTTTGCTTTGTTTACACTTGAGAAAGAAATCAAATTGTAAACGCAGTATCGTGTACTTTGTAAACAGTTCTGTCATAAAAACAGCATAATTTTTTTTCAACACTTTGAGTACATGTACAGCCATTGTCTCTTGCAATTATTGTACATTTCCAGGCTACACTGTCAATTATTAATCAATATGAATAATACATTCAAAAGCACAGACAATCTGTTTGGGCATATAATTCTGGAAGGGTGTGGTTATCTACACTGCTTGGCAAAAAAATGACCATTTGGATTTAAACAAGCCTGTGACTAAATAATTACTAACGTGATTAATATAGTTAATATTGCTGCCAGCAATTATTTTAACCCTAACTGATGTGGTGATTAGCTTCTAATTTCTTAAACAGTCAGAACAGGACAGTAGGAGACGATGTGCCTTCAAGGACCTCCTTCTAATGACTCATCATATAATCAATTTTGTTTTATAATTTGAATTATTATTATTTGTTTTTTTTCTACTACTAATTTAAATTTATTAATAATTTGTTATTTATTTTAAACTAATTGTGCTATAATTTAATATACATTTAGCATTTGTCTAATTAACATCTAGACCGCCCATGGAGGTCGGGTCCCCTGTTGAGTCTTGGTTCCGCCCAAGGTTTCTTCCTACCATTTTGGGGAGTTTTTCCTTTTCACTGTCGCTTTGGGCTTGCTCAACTTGGGATTGGCCTTTTAGATTATTGTTTTACTGTAAAGCTGCTTTGAGACAATGTTACATTGTAAAAGGGCTATATAAATAAAATTGAATTGAATTGAATTGAATTGAATTGAACAGGCATCCTGTAGTTGTAGATATATATCACTCTAAAGTTCTACATCAAGCACATGAAACAAATATGGAGATTGGTGAAATATCTGGAACTGGGTTATGAACTGTTCCAAAACTTAATCAATATTTGAATGGATAGCTGTGAGTAATTGACTTTGAGGAAGCATTTGGTCAGAAAATAAATCTTGAATGGCCACAAAAAAAATTGTCTTATACACTTAATCCTAGTCAAGGTAATGGAAAATCTGGTGCCTAGCCGGTGGCACAGGGCGCAAGGCAAAAATAACTCTAGACAGGGTGCCCATTATAGGAATTTTCACCATGCACGTGGACACAGGGGGATGTGCAAAAACCAGGCAGGTGGAGCCCAGGGTGAGGAGTGGACCTTGGGTCTCAGAGCCGTGAGGCGACAGTGACAACCACTGCACCACCGTGCCACCCTGGTAATGAGAAGAACACTAGATGATGCCAAAACGTAAATATTGAAAATAAAGCTCATGGCCATGTTTAATAGTGAACACAAGAGCAAAAATCTTTTACTTACAGTACTATGTCTACCCCTGTTGTAAGGGCTTTTCACTTTCTCCTCCATGCAAAGTGAACTTGGGTGTTAGAAAGGTGCGATATAAATGTATCATATTATTTCTGATTATTCCTATTAAACATTTGTTTTGCTATAAAACACTAGCAATGGAGCTATGGAAATAGGTCCTGCCATTTCAGTAGTTCAGAGTTACTCTACGCCAGATTGATGGGTGCATCAGGGAGAGCAGAGAAGTGCATAAAGCAATGTGCCCATCATGCAGAGTGCCCACTGTACAAACCTCTGTACAAACCTTATGATCTGTGGTTGCTTCACTTGGTCAGGTGTAGGCTCAGAAACATCATCTAGTAATAAAATGAAGTCAGCTGAGCAGCGAATGACCAGGTTACACCATCAATTGATTTTTTCTTCCAGGATGATATAGCTAATATTGACCAGACTAAAATTCTTAAATAGAGGTTCTGGGAGTCGTTTTCACACTTTCTCCACTACACAGTCCACCACATGGGACCTTAATCCCTTTAAAAGTTTTTGGGATTTGTTGAAGAAGATCAAAAATCTAGGGTAAAAAACGAAAGCAAATGATAAGCTCAGAAAAAGCTGATACAGTACAAATAAAAATGAAAATAAAAAATAAATGTAATTACTAACATTGACTTGTATTATATCGCAGACCGTATGAACCCGAGCTGTTTATTTGTCTGGTCAATTTTACTTAATTTGTTAATATTCATCTATTCCTGCATTCTAGGAATTCCTTGCAACACTTCAAAAAGATTGGAGTGGTAAAACATGTTGCCATTCCATCAACATTTAAAGCCGTTCATTTGTTATGTGTGTAGCATGTGGTTTTGCATTGTCTTGCTGAAAAATGCCTGGATGTCGCTGGAAAAGATGACGTATTAAAGGCAACATATGTTACTGTTATATCTTGGTGTGCTTTTTTTTTCAGTGACAGATTAAACATTGGAAAGATTTTATAGAATGGGCCTTGCCACTTACGAGATATGAGAGCTCATCATAATTGTCTTCCTCTCTGGAGTTTTGATAACAGATTATTATTAAACGTAATGAACCGTAGAGGAGTGCTGACCCAAAAAACAAGCTCAGTCAATGAACACCACTGTGGAAATCACAAATCACACTGAACCCTAGTTTTCGGGGAACAAAACCTACTCATATATATGTATTCATGGGGTAGAGGAAAAATATAATACTCAGTATTGACTGCATTATAATATAGATATGACTAGAGGATTGCTGACCATTCGTGCTAGTAGTACAATAAAAGCAATGAGGAATTGTCTGCTCTGAACACAACATTTCTACAAAGCTCAATGACTTCAGCATTAAATCAAAAACAGTGGGGAGATGTCAACAGTAAAGTCGAACCTAAAACCTCACCTTTACCTTGGCGAACAAGTAATCGTGGTCATTATTGCCTGCTCTATAGCCTCTGTGTCTTTGTTCTTGATTTCTCCGGTCAGATTCTGCCCTAGCCGCTATAGATGTCAGAGTGCTATCGCTTTGAAAGATGAGCCGAACAGGAGAACGTTGCTCTGCTTTTGTGTTAGATAACCTTGGCTCCGTCCTCCTGTGCCCTTCTGACTCGCTGGCGTCGCTTCGCTGCAGACACATAAAAGCTCTTTTGAAAATATTGGCCATGCTCTGTTGAGCATGTCCTGCCAACCGACATCCAGGACTAGAGCCCCTGCCTCGCTGAGAAACTAAGTGGTGTGGTAGTGAAAGTCTCCAATTGCTGCTGTTCCTTATTGGGATCTAAACTGTGGTTCACTAGGAAGTTTCTAGGAGTTATTCAGGCCTTATGCCAAAGGATTTACAAGCAATTTCGCAAACCTCATGCACAATTACAAATTTTCGGCAGAAAATAATGCTAATTAAGTTATGTTTCCATCCTCTACAGTTAACTAAACTTTAGATGATATAGGCTATCACAATGAGTGAGGGGTGGTAGCGAAAGCAGGAAGAATGAGGCAATGTTTTGCTTTCAAGTGGAATCATCTTTACAGCCATTTACAATATTTGTATGGCTGCCTTCTTTGCAGTCTGGAGATGCCAGGCAGGATGAGCACTGGCCCACCTAATGAGGCCTGAAATGTGTTGTGTAACACATCACTTCTTTATTCATTCACTCATTTTCTTATCTATGTAATCAATTACATTCTAATTCTAACAGACATGTTCACATTCAGTTGGGTCGAGTATTATATCATATTTAAATAAAACAATACCAAATTTGCTTTTTTTTTTGGTCTGCTCAGGTAGAATAGGATCATGTGAGCTACAGCTTCATTACATCATCATGTAATGTTATTTAAAAAACCCTTTTGAAGATCTTGACGTAAAGTCCACTGATGATTTTGGTCTATCCAAACTTCAAAACACACCCATGTCATCCAGTAGCTTATATTATTGTTACTGCATTTTCACTCGGAATCCAGTGTTCCCTTGTTTATTGGGGTGGGGGGGGTTTATGTTCCAGGACCACCAGCGATAAATGAAAATCCGCGAAGTAGGAAGTAGGGACGCTATATTTATCTAAGTATTTATACACTATGTTAGCCGTAGAACTTGCAGAACGTTCGGGTGGCATCGTAGGGCTTGAATGAATTCAGTCTATAATGAAACTTTCACAAACAGAGAACACAACAGCGCAGATAA
>JAUZST010048989.1:0-25167 GCA_034779995.1 Parotocinclus haroldoi | reverse complement strand
GTAAACAATACTCCATGCTCTCTTCCCAGGCCCCATAAGTCCTGGTACATAACCTTTTGCTGCTGTCACCCAAATATTCTTGTGACTGAATTTTATTGCCTGAAACATATGTTAAATGTTTTTTTATGGCATTTGAAGAGTTTTCTCTGAGCACCTCTTGGCACTGAGAGCATATGACCTAAAGCAAATAACAGGAAGGCTGAATCCAGTAGAGACAATTTTTCACATATTGTACTTCATTATTGTGTTGTATTGAAATTGTTAAAATCTTAATTTTTTTTCCCTTTAAGTCGATGAAGAAACATTCATACTCTGAATACATTATTACCGAGAGAGGAAATTGTATTTTATTCAATTTAATGAGACTTTAAAATTACCTTCTATTGAATGTTTTATGGTTTTATGTTAAGCTGTCCATTCATATTAAAGACCTTGTCCAACTCTAGGTTTGTCCCAAATCTTCCTTCTTAATAAACTGGTTTAATTAATGTGTGACTTCAAGGTTCAGAGGCTTAGACACCTTTTGCCGTCATCATTACACACACACACACACACACACACATGCACACAGAGGAACAGATGTATTACTATGACTGTTTGAAATATGCATATAAAGAGGGAGTCTTTGTACCTGTGTGTACCAGGGACAGGTTTGTGTGCTTTTTTTTTGTCTAAGCAGCTGTTTATGTCTATGTGCATCCAACTCTCAGATGTGGGAATAGTAATTAGCTCAGAGGGGTCGAGGTCATCTCCCTGGAGAAACCAGGGCAGGGGTTTGGATACCATGACAACCAGGTTTCCTGTCTACCCATCAAACCTCTTGCTCTTTCACCCTCTCCAGTTCTCTTTCGTCCTTCTGATCATTACATTACAGCAATGTTTCACCTGCCTGCTTCATATCATGTGCTACTTGGATTACTTGATTTTCAAACCAACCTACAATTACGTGTACCCATTTTAAATATGGGTAAATAAACAAAGCAATAGATTGCATCATGCTTTAATCAGCCGAATCACGTTAAATCCCAATATTGGCACCTCTGTTGAGCAAACTGTAACTAAACTGTGCTTTTGCTAACTGTTAAGCAGACAAGTAGGACTTCATAGGCGCTTTTGCATGGCATTCCAATGCCATCACAAGACACGAGCAAAAGCATTCCTTGGATGAGACACCACTTCATTTCAAGGCCAGCATGAGTTGTTTCAGCTCTGGGAAAGAGCACATGTGGATATTATTCCTGCAAGCTGTGAGCTTAATGTGTAAGGACTAAAATCTTGTAGATATGGTCTCTAATAGAAGATTCATTAAATAAATATGTAATTGGTTTAGTCTTGTTTTTTTTTTTTTAACGTCTGGGCACCAGGTGTAGACCGACCGTTAATTCTTGTATGCTTGTGTGTTTGTGTGCCTCCAAACCAGACGCATGACTTCCTTTAGTTCTACATTTTCGTCGTCATCTCCAGACCTCCCCCTCCCTTCATTCGCTGTCCAAGTGTCTGTGTGTCTGAAAGAGAGAGTAGTGTGGCTAAAATAAGAGCGACTGCAGCTCAGCTCGTGGGAGGAGTTTGAGGACAGATTGTATCTGTTAAATTCTTTCATTTAGGTTATGGTTAGTGCTTCTGATCGACTTGATTTCTTTAATAGCACACAGGTAGAACTAATTCAAATACTCACATGGACATTGTGCTGGTCACAACCCTGAACACTCACATAAATGAAACCATAATGAAGTGGGAGCATTTGATTAGGTGAAGGGCACTTATTCTGAAGGATGCACGCTTGTTTCTAGTTCAAAAGGTGCCAGGGGTGTTCAGAGCAGCTCGGAGATGGGAGGCGTGGGCAGGAGAGAGGCTAATGTGCTTGACAGAGGTTTGTTCCTGGTTAGGTGCATGGCTCTGCATATTTGCATGTGGATAAGCGTCCGAAGAAATGCAAGCTATCACATTCCTTACCTTTTGTCACAACTGAACTAATTTTTAAACTGAACTTAACTGAATCTGACTTACATTTAGCATCTACCCTTATGTGGAGTGACTCAGCTGGTACAGGCTTGTCTGGTAAGTAAGGGCCTTACTCAAGGACCCAAGAGTGGCAACTTGGCAGAGGTGGGATTTGATTCCTGGGCCTTTTGATCAAGAGTTCAGTACCTTAACCACTGTGGTGGCCTAGTGGTTAAGGTACTGGACTATGGACCAGAAAGTCCAGGGTTCAAATCTCACCTCTGCCACAGTCGGGTCCCTGAGCAAGGCCCTTATCCCACAATTGATTGGATTTTAAGACTGTATTACTGTAAGTCACTCTGGATAAGGAAGTCTGCTAAATTACATAAATGTAAATGTTAACCACTGGAGTACTACAGTAACTCATTTTCTGGTTGTATTTAATCAAGCATGAGGCCAGAGATTGATCAGTCTGTGCGTGTGACAACAATCTGACATGCTTTACATAAACCTTTGGCACAGTTGTTGAGAAAGATGCCTCTTCCGACAAACTGCCAACTTGACTCTCATTTGTACTTCTGATGCTTTGTAGAAAATGCTTTTATGATCAGATAAGTACGGGATTTTTTTTTCTACTGAAATCTAAGATATTTAAATAATAAAATATATAAGAGATATTTTTTCTACAGTTTGTCAGAATTGAAAGGAAAATCGATGCTGCCAACTACACAAAAATTCATGACAATAACCGATGACTATGGGCAAGTGGTTCACCTTCCAAGAGGGCAACAACCATAGACACATCACAATGGCTTAAACATAAGAATGGGTGGCCACATCAGAGTCCTGACCTAAATCCACTGCAATTTGATCCCAGAGTGGACTCTGAGAGCAGCCCATTTCCACTCACCATAAAATTTGAATGATCCTGAACAGCTCTGCATGGATGAATGGGCAAATATTCACCAGCCTAGGTGTGCAATGCTGGTAAAGCCATATCCAAACAGACAAATGGCTTCCATTAAAGCAAATGGTGGATCTATGATCAGTGTTCCAATCCAGTTATTCTAGCTTTTAATTTCCATTTTTGTCATTTCTTCAATGCTGTAAAGCAAGATGTGTAAATTAAGTTGGAAAATAGATTTTAAGGGTTTGTTTTAACCTGTGAGGCAAAAAGTGACGAGGGGATATGACGATTTTCTGAAGACAAAACATTGACTTCTGGTAAAGAAGTTCAAAAGGAAAAGTTTTTCATCATCAACTACCATTTGACACGATTGGACCTTTGTTTCACTGAGGAATGTGGTCCTCAGTTCCATTAGTCATTCATCAACAAGGGACATTACAAAATCACAAATGAAATGATGTTGATGTTGGATTGATGTTTCTTATGAATAAATTAGCTATAAAACATACTGTGCATATGCAGCTAAAAATACCCATATCCAACATCAGGAAGTTTAAAACAAAGTCTGGAAGGAAATACAAACATATTTTGCATAGTGAGATTAATGGCAAGAGAGGCAACAACATTTTTTTCGGATTTGCAGAAGATGGTAGTCATCAAGCTACAATTAGACTTCAAGAAACTCTTATAATAATGACCTTGCTACACAGAATATGAACTGAAATCAGGATCTCTGGTTAGACAAGAAAAGCAGAACTGAGAATGAGGGTTTGGTGTGAAAGGATGGATATAAAGAATACGTAAAGGTTCTAAAGAAAAGTACCCAAAGCCAACTGCTAAGTTTGGTGGAAGATCTCCAAACACCGCGGAAACCCTTCTTAAGACATATGACATGATAGATTAGAACACTTTTATTCAAAAGCACTCTGATTCTGCCAAAATGCTACAACTTGTTCCAAGGTGGGCCAAAACAAACGTCCAAGTTCACTCAAAATGACCATCTAAGTCAAATAACCTACACTTAAACATGAGATAAATGATCACTTCATAATGATTTATTTCTTCATCTTCTCCATGTTTCATTCAGACTAATTCCGAATACGTGTGTAGTGGATAGGACTGTTGTGCATGCCAGTGCTTGCAGGGGTCACTGTTGGGTCCCTTCTCTCAGACTCATCTTTATGGGGACACCTGACCCAGCTGTAAGGCGTTTTTGGGACTCTAACCCAGGTCACCACACTGGTAGGCTGGTCTATTTTGTTATTTATTTTATTACTAATTTAAATTGTATTATTTACTTAATTGTGCTATTACGTTAAAATACCTTAACACATTATATGATATACTTATGTATTTATTCAATTAACATATAGGCCTCCAGTGGAGGACAGGTCTCATTTTGAGTCTTGGTCCTCCCAAGGTTTCTTCCTTTCAGGGAGTTTTTCCTTTTCACTGTCGCCCTAGACTTCCTCAATTTGGGATTGGCCTTTTATGATAATATAGGATTGTAAAGCTGCTTTGAGACAATGCTTCGTTGTAAAGACTATATATTGAAGAATACTTTGAACTGAAAAATGTAGCATGTTTATACCCCAATGAAACTGAATGTTATGGATGACTAAATAAGAGTTCCTAAACACTGATATAAGAAAAAAAAATCTTAAGTAAGAACATGCCCCAGCTACATTTTGTTCATGTCTTGATTTGTAGATATTGATAGTTTGAATGATTAATTGATTAATTGTGTGTGTTCATGTGATGGGTAACAAACCCATCTTTATAAATCAGGTGATTACTCTCTGTTCAATCTTTTCCCAACTATGATTTCACTCGCCCTGTCGTGATCTCATGCATTTATTCCTCCAACAAAAACACTTATAATCATTTCATATCCAATGTGCATGTGTGCAGATGAGGCTCGTCTGTCTGTCTCTATGAGATGAGATCTACAGAAAGCCAGTGAATCATCTAGATTTACATAAAGCACTGCTCTATATTTAGCAGAGCCATGACCAAAACGATCAATGTGTTTGCAAGCTGATTCATACAAGGCGCTTTCTCTCGCTCCACTGAAACACACACACCTGCGTTTCCTGTATGGCTATGGTATATACAGGGTAACCCATATGTCCAGCATTCCGAGGATAAAAAAAGATTTTCTTTACAGAATTTTTGTAGGAATATGAGAATGCACTGAAATGCATCTGTTCGGACAATGTCTGTTTGTATATACTTCCGTGGTCCGATAAGGTTATTCCTATTATTAATGTTATTAATTTACCTAACTCATGTAGACTACCGGCAAGCAGCAAAAATGCAACCCAACCTGTCCCACCATAACTTTTAATATTGCACTTATTAAATAAGTAATCAGTTTCTTGCTCATGCATGTTCACATGTTAGAAAGTAGTTTATTCGTTTATAAGGTTCACTACTCTGACCTTACTGTATCATCTTAGCTGTTAGCTGTTGCAGTATAGTAGTTGTAATCACACAAATAACAGAGCAGCCTCTGGTGCAGAAAGTGTTTTTTAAACAAAGATTTATTAAACATGTGGTCCGAGTGTGAGCAGACTGAATGCTGAGCAATGTTTGGCTGCTGCTGCTCTAATACTAAGCACTACTAAGATGATGATGATGATGAGCCGATCTTACCACTCTGATTTACAGGCGCTCGATATGCACTTTGCAGTGGAAGAACCATGTGTGTTGCAGAGCGCTCTGGCATCTACGCCCGGAAAACACAGGGTGGAGAGGTAAGCTGCTGGCTTCCTCTCCCTCAGACATAGCCAATTGTGTCTGCACGTGACACCGCCGGGACACGGACCCAGGTCCCTGCAGTACATATTAGACTGCTGCATCACTCAAGCACCAATGAAGATATGATTGATTATGTTTATACTTGTATTGTATCAATTCTCCATCTAGATGAATAAAACACGAGGTGGTTACTTCAACGCTCTTTCTCTCTGCAAACCTAGCAGCTGGTTGGCCCCTTGAGGCGTGTGGTTCCTGTCCTTCGTTCCACCTCTTTAATATTCACCTCACACACCCCCTGTCAAAGTCACACACACTCTCACTGATGGCACCAAGGAGCTGTGATTGAATAAAGCTCTTCCCAGTGGTACCCATCTTACCATACACACAGTGTATCTCCTTCACCCCTGGTTCTTCTACAGACAGACATCCACAGCTGGTTTACACATCTGCAGTCCTTGCACATTTATATTTGCGTATGGGTTCATGCCATGGTCAGATGGGTTTCAGTGGGATTTAGTGATGTGCTACACAGGGGAACCATCATTTGGTATTTGACAAATGGAATAGAATCATTTCTATTCCTGTTGATTCCCAGAGACGTTCAGAATGTACAGAATGCTTGGTTAAGGAAAACCTCGTTGTCGCAGTAGCAATAGCTAAAGGCTACATTAGCGCCCATGTTTTTATTAAAACGTATATGATCTTACACATGCATCAATTTAACAGACAACTTTTACCGACTGGTATAAGGTTCATTCCAAGTAACCAAGGGCTCAAGAGCACAACATTCTCACTTGGCAAATTTCGTTTTTAACCTTCCAGTCAATAAGCCAGTGCATGTGCCACAACTGATCCTTGCTTTCTAGTAAGCAGAGCCAGTAAGCTAATGCCTAAGATAAATTCTTTATAAACCTTAATGATCTGCATTATTTTCTGCATATTCCCAGCATCTGACTTGTTATGGGTCATTTATGCTGTAACCATATGCCTGCGTCTGAATCATTTAGCTAGCGTACAGAGCTCGTGTACATCCAGCTGCATTACTCATACATGCAGAGAAAATGGAGGGTGAATGATTCGATTGTTAGAGTCTTATCCAAATATTTGGGGACAACTGCTCAAATGACATGGTTTCTTATTTTCTAAAAACATAACCTTGCTAAGGGATGAGGCTTCAACACATTTCGGTGCATTTTGGTGCAGTTTATTAGATATTTATAGACATTTATAGAGAACAAATGGAAATGATTTTGTATGTATTTGTATTTCAGTGCCAAGAATGTCTCTTCGATGCTTTTGAGTGCTTTCTGGCTGAGAATAAAAACCCTGTGCCTAGCTGTCTGAAGCCTTCACAATTTTCTGAGCACTGTTCCAGATTTCATTTAGTCAGTATTGTCCAGGAAGCAGCTCCTATCCTTGTGTGTCCACGAAGGGCAATATCTGGTAACTTGTACACATTTATTCATGTACGCTCTTTTTACGAGTCACCTTTCTTCGCCCTTCTCGATTCCTCTGTGATGGAAACAGTGTCTTTGTATTGCATACCACCATTTATTTCTATAGCACCACTTTCAACGCTCAGTTCACTGTAAAGTAAGCGAGCAGATGGAGAGCTAAAAGATTTTCCACACAGATCTTAAAACAGAATCGAGAAAAATCATAGAGGGATTGTGGAATGAGAGAGGGTAGGGTCAGACTGACAACAGTAATCAGTACCATTGGACCTGATTATGTGAGCTAGGGTGTAAGGATGCAAGATCTCTGGGAGACACAGAGGGTGAGAGCACTTTAAATTCAAGCAGCAGGTCAGGAGAATAGGCAGTCAAGCAGAGAGCCCAACCAGGCTGTGGAATTTAAAATGTAAGGAAAGGTTATTTAGGTTTTAGTGAAGGTGCCAGTGCAGACAGAATTACAACAAGCAGAGCAGGAGGCTACACAGGAATGAACCAGTTTTTAACTTCCTAACGTCAACTTGTTACACTTGCATTAAACATCTGTTCCTTAATAATCCGTCCCTCTATCCTTTCTTACTTTCACCTTGGTTCACTGATTGTCTTACTGATGTCCAGGTATTTACTGGCTTTTACTGACCTGCTCATTGACTAATTGACGTATTGGAATTTTAGGGGGAACATCTGAGCCGAGATTGATGAGAATCAGGATTAACGCTCTTGATCTATGAGCAACATCGGTACCCTCAGACTTTCCCCTGGGGATTTATTGACCTGCTTATTTACTGACATAGTAACATATTGAATTGCTGATCTTGTGGCTTAATGATTTTGCGACTTACTGACTTGCGTACTGACTTTTTTACTTATCGACTTGCTGACTTCCTGATTTACTGAAAGACTCACTGAATTTCTTGGCCACCAGACTGCATCAAAGCTGACTGAAGATAAAGATGAGGAACATTTACCAAAGGCAGTGCATTACTTGATTTTGAGAGCCTATTGAGTATGATTTTCTCGCACACAAAAAAAGAATGCAACTTTTAATCTAGTGGGACCTTTTTAAAGCTTGTCTAAAGCAACTCTAAAGCATTTTTTGACTAAACTCTCTAAAAGCTGTTATAAATTTCCACTCTTTCTCTGCTACCTATCTGCTCCGATCTATCAGTTCTCTTAGTGTGCCGCAGGGTTTTCTCCATGGCTTTTTCTCATCGTCATCAAAGACACAAGTGGAGATTACTGAGGGAAGCTATAGTCTATGGCTTTTTTGGGGGGCATGTACAGACTAAAATGCACTTATGTGCAAGATCAGGCCTTTCAGCTATGCTCCACCATATATTCTTTAAACTCTACATTTTTATAGTCCAGTTTCTTGTTTGTCATATAAGCTCTTGTGCTGTGATACTAGCAGGATGAGCTGTTCTGGCACCATCTTTTGCTTGAACTCGTCTGAACGGCGCAGGAATTAGGATTTAAAATCATATCAACAAGTTTACATTCACCGGAGTATTCAGATAAAGGGAAAGCTCTGGGTTTACATGCCTCAGGCAATAATCAGATTCCTACTTTGCAACCAGCCAATATTCTCACAGAGAGGTGTGACATACTCTTCAAAACTGTATCCTTAAAATTCATAATATGTGTTCTGCAGCCTGCTGCCTTTAATTCTGTGGTGCCTTTATATCTGGGGTTGCCAGATCACACCGGAAAAAACCCTGTGCTCAATGGAAAAATATGCTAAATAAGCTTTAGAATAAGTGGACCTGGCAACTGATTGGGTTACGTGCAGACTGAGAAAACTTGGATATCTGGTATACATTCTATGGGAACTCTGATTACTGGGCTAAAATCCAACTATTTTCATCAGATTTTTTAATATGATTACTAGATTGGACATACTATATTCATGACCACTTGAACAATCATAAAACTGCAGAAAGCAAACTATGGTTGGATTATTAAGTGTATGTAAACAGTCTTGTGAGACGCTGATCAGATAGTGCAGTGTAAAAGAGGCTGAAAGGTCAAATAGGTGGATTTGCACATTTTTATTCGAATCGTCCTTTAAATACCTAAACAATAAAATCACATAGCTCTATTTGTTTCACGTCTTTGGGGCAAGTGGCCCCTCGGAAAAATAAATTGTAGCAAAGGTATGCTAAAACGTCCTTATCAGGTGTCTTTATGATGATGATATTCTAATTCTAAAGCATACAGACACTGACAATGAGTATTTTACTGACACTGGGACATGGTGCACCATGTCTGGCCCTGTCCTGACCACTGCTTTTCCATGGTCTTGATGTCTACCTGCTCCACTACACAATCGATACTTCAGCTTGACATAATGTAATTAGGACTTAACAAACTGATTTGTATTTACTTCCTTAACCAAACCCAGGTGGGACTCAAGAGTGAGTGAAGGGCAGAAAAAAACAATGTGATAGTTTACAAACTGAGCTTTAGAGAGCCTTCTGAGATCGTGGAGGCTTTTAGCTCAATCTTTGCACTGCCACATTCAGCTTTGTGTTTACATTTGTCTTAGGTTAATGGACCTTGTTTGTATTTGGGCTTTTGAGGAAGCTTAATGCTGGCTGTGCTTGATTTCATGCATCATTAATTAGATCAGTGTACTACAAAGTTAGAACGGATGCCAGTCTTATATGGACATGCATGGACGCTTAAAGTATTTTCCATGCGTTGACAGACCTGATTATTTTGCTCGTGCTCATTGAGCTCGTGTTCCTCTTAGGCATACAGATATCCTGTTCGCTATTAGCAATAGATGTGCAAAGCTTTGAAGCCACTATTATATTTGTTGTTTTAGCAATGGTACAATAATCGTATATGACACATCTTCGATTATTTTTGTCAAACCTGAATTTGTCACTCCATAACACTCTTTTCCATTAATCGTCATTCCAATTTTTCAGCA
Organism: Parotocinclus haroldoi; assembly: GCA_034779995.1. NCBI lineage: Eukaryota > Metazoa > Chordata > Actinopteri > Siluriformes > Loricariidae > Parotocinclus > Parotocinclus haroldoi. The sequence continues at coordinate 15,173 of JAUZST010048989.1, read as the reverse complement.
TTTTTACCCTGAACTGGTTTCTTGCTGCTACCCTTCCAAAAAGACTATTCCTGAGATCAATCTTCTGTTAAAGGGTCAACTTGGCATTCTGACGAAGCTGCCAGATACTGCTATTGCTCATGTAAGAGAAGGTCACACTAAATGCTTACCACTTTAGCCTGTGACCAAAAAACAATCGTATATCAAATCTAAAAGATATTTGCACAAGTACTACATGACAACATATAATCATCCAATTTCAATAACTGCTTGATCTTAAGCCTGTCTTATACAAAATGGTTGCAAGACCTATTCCCACTGCATCACAGGGAAAGTTCAAGTACAGTCGAATACGGTTATTGGGACCAGCCACTTATTCGGACCGAATCCTAAAGTACCGAAACAAATCCTATTATATACGTGTAATGTTATTCAGTTACTTGGACCAAAATTCCGTTTAATTGGACCACAAAACATGTGAGCGAATAAGAAACAGAAGCCACAAGTCGCCACTTAGAGCGGATGCAAAGCGGATCAGTGAGATATGGGAGGAATTTTGGGATCCCTGGGAGAATTTGTGCTTTTATCAAAGGTCAGGAAATCCGAAAAGTTGTGCTGACAAGAGCAAAAGCAGCAGGAGGTGACCACACCCACCACTTTCTTGATTTTGTTCAAGTCTAGTCTGTCAAGAGAAGGTATCAGATCACGCTGGATAAGTTCTTCAAACGTTGACTGCAATTTAGTAAGAACTTGTTTTTTACAGTATTATGCTTCGCATTCTGAGTACATTTACATTTCAAGCATTTAGCGACTTACAACTCATACAGTCTTACAATCCAAGCAAGGGTGGGTTAAGGGCCTTGCTCAAGCACCCAACTGTGGCAACTTGACAGAGGCGGGATTTGAACCCTGGACCTTTTGGTTCAGAGTCCAGTACCTTAATCGCCCAGTTCAGTTCAGTATCTATACATTGTGCTGTAGATCATTTTGTTTACAAATGTATTTTTCAATGAATAAAGTTCATAAGCAACAGTAGTTCTTGTTTGTACGTTTGCTATACGTGTAAATCACACAATAAAGGTTTAATAAACATTTCATATGTTACATAAATTATAGCACGTCCCATCTTGTAACATAGGGCATGTTCGTTTATTAGGACCAGCCCGTTATTAGGACCAAAGTGATCGCGTCCCGATGTGGTCCCATTAACCAGAATTGACTGTATTAGTATATAGAGAGAGTCTGATTGACTGAGTAGCACTCAAAGGACAACTGAAATCTATCACTCCTGCTGCTGTGTCAGCAACAGTCTCAGAAAAAAAAATGCATAATGAGATAAGCTGCAATTAAAGCTCTGTACACACGAACTGAATTCTGAATTAAAAAGTTAGTAAAAGCACTGTGCTGTTTTTGTGCCACTGTCGCCGTAATGCGCGGCCCAAGTTAAATGTGACCGGAGCAGAACTGGTTATATAGATCACAAAAAATGCAAGATTATGGTCACTAATCGATTGATCGGGGTGGATTTTCTTTGCGTAACTGAGCCAAGTCAACTGGCACACAACACATTTTAAAGTTCAAAATGAGTCCCAGTGTGAGTGTCTGTAAAAGGGTTGGTTCCCTCTCTGTGCCCTGCGTTGCCTTTTAGGTCCTGGCTCCCAGCAATCCTGAATTGGATTAAGTGGGGATGAAAATTACGGAACGAATGAAGATATTTTACCTTCAAATTAGGGCGGTACGGTGGCTCGGTGGGTGGCACAGCCCGGGTTCAATCCCAGGGAGGAGCGGCCTGGGTCCTCTCCATGTCTGCATGCGTTTGCTCCGGGTACACAACCCAAAGACATGTGCGTTAGGTGAATTGGTGTCTCTAAATTGCCATTGACTTGTGTGTGTGTGTGTGTGTGTGTGTGTGTATGACTAGTCTTGAAATGAACTTGTGTATGGATGTAATCTTGTGCGTGTCGCTGGATGGCCACTGATGCCGATAAGCGACGATGAAGAAGCTAAATAAGCAAACAAACAAACCTTCAAATTACACGAGGAGAATTGAAAGAGAGCGAGGCGGATGTAGATACAAAAATGACCAAAGACATTACAATGGTTTATCTTTTGCATTCAGTTTATGCAAAAACGGAGAAACTGCCAACCATTCCTCAAAGCAAGTTAAAAATTCAACAATGAGAGTGAGTAAAGAGCATTCAGCTAAGTCACTGGGCAATATACAAAATCCACTTTCCGACAAAAGTCCTGTATGCCCAAAAACGCTTTTGACTGTTGTGAAAGATTTTAAGACCTGTCACAATGCTGCCGAAGTCTTTTCAAGTTCACCAGTAGATCACCATTAGATTGGTAAACACGTGTGCTTGGCGCTTCCCTCTAGCTCAGTCTACTCGGTTTGGATAGTTGTTTCTAAAAAGGGCAAACTAAGAAGTCAGTACTGTATTTAGTATTTTTAACCATGACCGTAAGCATGGTAAAGGTCTCTCTCCACATGGGTTCGAGTTTTCACTAATGCGGCATGGTCGTGATCCTCATACTCTGACTAGCGATTGGGTACGACACCATGGGCGTTGTGGCATGACTCATTGTGATTCCTGGCAGAGGCTGTGCGATGGAAACTGCCACCGGTGCCACAGAGACCGCCACCGGTGCCATGGTCTGGGCCAGGGCGGCTGAGAGAGGAGCAATCTCTGGGTTGAGATGTGGTGGAGGAGGAGGGGGTGCAGCAGGTGGAGGCGCAGCGTTGGACGGGGGCGCTCCGGCAGGGGCTCCGGCAGGCGCCACTAGCTCCTGCTGGGTCACTACTCGTGGCTGCAGACCGGCGCTACTCAAAGTGGTGCGCGTCTGGGCGATCCCATGGTTATAGGAGCTCACCGAACCAACAGGTGGTGCCAGGCTCTGCTCTGAGGGGGCTGGCGTCGAGGACAGGGTCATGACCTTGGGCTGGCTTCGGAACTGAGCATTTTGCTCCAGTAGGACTTCATTGGTAGCCATAAGGTTGGAGACCTGAAGAAAGACAGAGAAAAATAGTCATTTTTAATATAGTAGATATAAAGTAATGGAACCATTGGAAATTGCATGCAAGTACGTACTAGGCTGGTGGCTTTTCCTGATACGTTTAGCCCTCGAACTTTATAGAAGGAAATAACACCGACCAACCATATGCTACTCGTGGTACGATGAAATGCACAAAAGTTAGATAGTTAGATAAATCTCAATGTCAATTTCAATGACATTTTTTTCCCTTTTGTAAAATAAAATGTTTCGAATACATGCAATACAATCACAAAGACTGACAAATTTGGAACTAAAACAGCCTCCTCGAGTAGCACGCTGGTTTATATTGTTTTTAATGATGTTTATCTTTGAAACATGGTTGCCGCAAACAAATAAAAAGACAATAAGCTTTCTGATCCAATACAGCCTTATCAGGCAGACTATAAACACGAAAGTGGACAATGGACACACACACACACACACACACACACACACACACACACACACACACACACACACACACACACACACACACACACACAGGTCTTGTGACCAAACTATTTGCTGCCTCACAGGATTAGCTAAATTAGAGAAATGTTGATCACGGACTGCATATTTGGGTTGAAATAGATGCTGAACAATCCTTCCGTCTCGATTTCTTGGTATCGAAATAACTCCTGCAAGCCTGCAAGCCTACTTTCCACGTTCAATTTTCACTCCTAAATCACAACTTTCGCAAAACATTACAAACAGGTCTCAACATCGGGCACGACATTCAAAATAAAAATCTTGACATCCTTTATGAAAGCCACAGCAATCATAAAGCCAAGCTGCAGTTACCAATTGGCAGCGCAAACTCCTCAAGGATGGAAACGCAGTCTTAATTGTTCACTGGAAAATCAGAGCTTAAGTATTAGAAATAGGACAAGGATGTGTGGAGCCATTGTGGATTTTGTGCTTGGATAGGTAAAATGTTACGCAATATTAGACGGGTGCTTTAATGTTGTACGACTGATCGGTGTTTGTTGAGCGGCCTTTACGAGGGCATTACGTGAACAATAATGTGCGGTTACAGCTATTACATGGAAACCTGAATACCTTAATCTGTGCCTAGATCACAGGCATGTTCACCAGAGTGCAGTAACTCCCTCCATCACCTAGAGACGATGTGCCTCCAAGGACCTTCCGATGAGGACTGATTTTAAATTTTATTTTGCTTTAAAAGCCATTTTGTTACTAATATTATGACTAACTTAAATATTCATATTGACTACTATTGTACTTACTTACTTAATTTTCATATTACTTTAATATACTTTTAAGTATTTACTTACTTAACATCTAGGCCTCCCAAGGTTTCTTCCTTTAACTTTCAGGGAGTTTTTCCTTCCCGCTGTCGCCCTAGGCTTGCTCAACTTGGGATTGGCCTTTTAAGCCAATATAAGATTGTAAACTTGGAGATTGTTTGAGACAATGCTCCATTGTAAGAAGCGCTATATAAATAAATTTGACTTGACAAGTTCCCCTTAAACATGCATTACAGTACAGTACTCATCACCTAAAGTCGTCAGGCAGAATTCAAAACAGGCAGCGTTTATAACAGGACATTTCTCTTCACCTGTTTCTTGAGTTCTTCCACTCGCTTCCTCAATAATGCATTCTCCTCCTCCAAGAGACGGTACTCCAGGGGTCGGGTGGACAGGGCAGCCTGTATCCCTAGATCATAGTGGCTTCCCCCCGCCCCATCAGCCAAGCGCAGTCCTTCCAGTCGCCTTCTCTTCAACTGAAGAGCAGCATGATCTACAGAGTTCTCCAAAGGCCCAGTGTCAAACAGCCCGTTCTCAAACAACGGGTCGTAAACCGAACAGGGACCTCTGTCGTAGCGCCGTTGTCCTGCAGCCCCTATGGACAGGCAGCTTCCAATGGATCCTCCTCCACCGCCACCACATAATCCTTGGTCTCGGCAGCCGCCTAGAGTGGGGATTCCCATGCCCATCAGGTTCCCCCCACTTGCTCCAACCAGTCCTGACATCCCACTACAGGCCACACCCCCTCCACCTGCGTTCACTACTGCACCTACCCCACCCGAGACGCCCATCAAGCCCCCTGAACTGAACCGTGAAGCCTCATGCTCGTGTTCTTTCCGCACATGACGGAACTTGCACTTGTTGCCACGCTGGCATTCCCCTTTGAGAAAGTCTCTGCATATGGGCACCTCGCCTCGGTTCTGTGGCAGGTCGGTGGGGGACAGGCCCAAGCCTGCTGCCACCTTCCACCGCAGCCACAATGGCAGCTCCCCAGTTTTCTTATAATAGTCCTCATCCTCTTTGGTGCCATGTACGAAGCGGCAGTTGCTGCGCACGCACTCCTTGTTCTGATGGTCGTGACAGAAGACAAACTCGTTCTTCTGCGCCCCAAGGTCAGGTACCTCGTTAAAGTCTGGGTGACGGAAGCGGCAGCGCTTACCACGTTTGCAGACGTTGCGCAGAAAGTCGCGGCAAACGCCATCGGTGCCACCGTTTGCGCCCCCACAGCTATGGCCGTTTCCCAAGGCACCACCACATCCCATGGCCGCAGAACCACTGTTACTGCCAGCTGAATTACCCACAACTCCCCCTCGACCTTCTGTGCCCCCGGCCAAGCCTGAGCCACTGCCTCCGTCCTCCCCTACCCCAGTGCCCACCCCAGACCCACTACCACCCCCACCTCCACCTGCCAGGTAGGCACTATCCCGGTCAGGCATGGCGCTTAGCGCAACTGAAAAGGAACCCTGTGCTCATGTGTGGGCCAGAGAAAGGTAGACCAGAGTGATAGGAAGGCCTGATGATATTTACAAGATGATCAGATCAGACTGTGGTTTTTATTCGCAGATCCACTTGGGTACCTGCAGGGAGGGCATCAGAGAGACAAATTAGATTATGCTGAGCTATTACAATATCTTCCATTACCAAGCACAATACATTCCGCTTATACCGTTATATATGCATTGCAGTTATGGCAAAAACGTTCCGGCTCTTCAGCGTTGCAAAAATGACTTTTAAATACAAAAGACTGAATGCTGAGCAATGTTTGGCTTGGGTTATGCTCACACCGAGATGTGCTTAAAGAAGAAGTGACGTAAAAATGATCTCTTTACAAGGCTAATGCACTCGTTTCACACACAAATAATACCCAGCATAAATAGTACAAACAAACCAACAAATAAATAAATAAATAAATAAAAAAACCGGCAATATGGGGCAGTCAGGGTTAATATTAAATAAATCAAATTACGGGACACACTGCAACAGTTTGGAAACATCATGGTTATTTAGTGAATACCAGATACACTACAGTATACCATATAGCATTGCCATGTGTGGAATATCCAAACATTTGTTAATAAATACACATACTGCATTTCAGACCTGCATTCCAAATAAAGTACGGACAGGAGCAATTTGGAGCTTGTAAGGAATTAAAAAAAAAAACTACATAATGGTGTGATTTCGAACAGCTGATCAACAGTCAACAGGTGATTATAACACATGATTTTCAACAAAAACAGCATCAATGAAAGTCTTTGATGAGCAAAGATGGCCAGAGGATCTGAAGCATGAAACATCTTAGGTTTGTATCATTTGCAGTGAGATAAAATTCAAAGTAAATGTGAAAAACACTTTTTATTCTATGCATTTTCCCTGCTGACCCACTCTTCTATGCTGTTTGGGGTGACAGCACCATAAGCTGTGTGAAGTTTACTGAGATAGCACACAGAAAGCTGTACTTTTTAGCGTAACGGCAGATCAGACGCTCAGCTGTACAGCTGAAAACGGTCACTTTTCCACCTGGATATTTTACATTTGCGGTGACTGACAAGTGTACGACGACAACGACTTGTAGTTCCCCTCAAACTGATTCCTACAACTGTTTCAAACCAACTACTACTACAGTTCAAATAATCTAGGTAATGTCTGGCCAAAGAAGGTCTCAAATCAGGTGTATAATTTTAACCTTTTCAAGTCCAGTATTTTCTTGGTTAAGTCTTTGACTAGAACATCCTGGTGTCTGTGCTTTTTAGTGCCATGGCATACCAGCAGCAGTGCTGTTTACTTTGGCAGCACACAAACAGATGCTGCTCTAGTTACTGTGCTGTTTACTGTGACATCACTAGTTGCTGTTCTATTTACGCTGCTGTTTACTGTGACATCACTAGTTGCTGTTCTATTTACTATGACATCACTTGTTGCTATTCTGTTTACTGTGACATCACACTAGATGCTGCTCTATTTACTGTGCTGTTTACTGTGACATCACTAGATGCTGTTTTATTTACTCGCTGTTTACTGTGACATCACACAACATGCTGTTCTATTTACTGTGCTGTTTACTGTGACATCACTAGTTGCTGTTCTATTTACTGTGACATCACTAGTTGCTGTTCTATTTACTGTGCTGTTTACTGTGACATCACACTAGATGCTGCTCTAATTACTGTGCTGTTTACTGTGACATCCCTAGTTGCTGCACTATTTACTGTGACATCACACTAGATGCTGCTCTATTTACTGTGACATCACACTAGATGCTGCGCTATTTACTGTGACATCACACTAGATGCTGCGCTATTTACTGTGCTGACACACTGGGCTCTATGCGGGAGCTGTGCTGTTAAGTGTGAGTGCAAACCAAAAGCTGTTTTGTTTACAGCAACACCACACAGGTGGCTCTGTCTTTTACTATAGGGGCACACTGCTAATTTTCCATTGCTGGTAAATTATAAGAGATCCAAAACACAGCATAAGGGCTTCGTGTTCCACTGTATAATGAATGGGAGCCTATTCAATGTAGCTCTACGATTGCTTGATAAATCATTAGTGATGCAGAGAAAGTGTAGTTCTATAATTACATAATCACTAATTACACATCAGCCTTTAAGCCGTAGTCCTCATTATAAACAGGTAGCTAAAACAGTAATCTCAAATACTAAAAACAAGGAACTAAATCATGCACGAGTGTGTGACTAGCTCACAAACAAAGACCTGCTGTACAAACACGATCGGCTGGTTAGCTACTTACTTAGCGGTCAGTATGACTTACCAGTAATCAAAGCAAAGAGATCAGACCGTCCTCTCTATATAGAACGCAAACCCAGACCTTATATGATACATGCTTACAGATGTAAAACCTCCATGTTACCACACGCTAAAGTCGACCCGGTTAACTTCCGGCTACTTCAAAATACGGGTCTTCGTGCTTTGTTTTAGACTAATTTTAGAAACGCGTGCACCAAAGCAAAATTACTAACATCACTACAGAAACGTAGACGTTGTTCGATATGTTTTAAAAATCAGCAAACACAGAATCCCGCTGCGGCGCTTGGTTTCGTGTAACTCGCAGCAAAATGGCCTTCACAATAAAAGACGTATAATGAAAAAAAAAAGACCATAAAAAGCTTGCCGTGAAATAGGACATTGACCTGACATTACCAAGATTACATAGTACATTACAAACATTATACACTGTTTTATTTTAAACAACGATATGAATTAAAATACTACAGTACAGTACTGAACAATACAATAATTCTCTTCAAACACCCCAAACACAAGAGAAAGTAAAAGGATGCCACAAGGGTTTGCTCGTACTTTTTGTCGGTCATTACGTGTAGTAATTCAGTAGTACAGAAGAACAGTACAGAAGAAAGATTTTATTTTTTATTATAATTTTTAAGACCTAGGCTGTTAAAACAAACGGACTTTGATCGCATGGACGTTAAACAGCACCTTTCTGTATTCCCTTCTCTTAACTGACCCGCCTTCACCGAGCTTCTAAAATAAAGCAGCATGAGTTTTAAACACTAAATCTATTTTGAACGAAGAAACAACCTGTCATTCATTACAAACTTTGCGATTATCGGAGATTTTCAGTCTGTAATAATGCAAAAAGACTGCATTCAATCAGTAGACACCACTCCTCCTCATTGCAACATAACTGCCTTATTCCTTATTATTAAAGAAGAGGTTTAGTATTATTAAAGCAGTAAATATACTGCTTAGATTTTGGCTTTTTGGATTTTATTATCTTTCCAGCAGAGAGGAAGTGCTATATACTTGGCATTACAGAAGTGTGTGTGGTTATATATACACAGAGTCGAATCCGGTTAATGGGACCAGCCGCTTATTAGGACCGAATCCTAAAGTACCGAAACAAATCCTATTATATACATGTAACGTTATTCGCTTATTTGGACCAGAATTCAGCTTAATCGGACCAAAGAACGAGAATAATAAGACAAGTCACCACCCAGCGCATACAAAGCGGATCAGCGAGATATGGGAGGATTTTTGGGATCCCCGGGAGAATTGATGCTTTTATCAAAGGTCAGGAAAGAGCAAAACCAGCGGGAGGTGACCACGCCCACCATTTTAAAAATTTTTGTTTAAGTGCAGTTCGTCAAGAGAAGGCGTCAGATCCCACTGAATAAGTTCTTCAAACATTGACTGGAATTTAGAAAGAACTTGTTTTTTACAGTATTATGCTTCGCATGCTGAGTATTTATACATTGTGTTGTAGATTGTTCTGAAAAACTTTGTTGCAAATTTATTTTTAAATGAACAGTTCGTAAGCAGTAGTTCTTGTTTGTACGTTCCCTATATGTGTAAATCGTACAATAAAGGTTTAATAAACATTTAATTTGTTACATAAATTATAACACGTCCCATCTTATAACATAGGGCATGTTCGTTTATTAGGACCAGCCGGTTATTAGAATCAAAACAATCGTGTATATGAAATATATATATTAATTAATTAATTAATTAACTTATGTTAATACTCACTGCTCACATAAATTAGAGGATATTTCATTATGGGATATTTTCATTTTGTCGTGAGCAATATACTTCAGAAACTTCATGGTGTGTTTGTCCAGATTCTGCGCAAGTGTATCTTCCACTTACACAAAGCCCCTTTGTACCCTAGTGGTGCACAGCTTCCATATAAACATCTGATGAATCTTTAGTTTCTAAAGTTGGAAGTAATATACATTGCACATATATTAAAACTTCATAAGCACATTTTTTTTGACATATATCCATGTTTTACGTAGGCCAAGTTAAGTCGTTCATTTGAGCAAGACACAGGGCGCTCAGGTGGCAGAGCGGTCCGAGAGATCAACGGTCCAAAGTCCCCAAGACCTTGGCTAAGGATAAGCAGGGGTCAAACACGAAAATTAAAACAGATATTTCATATGGACCGAGAGCAGCTGTCAGATGTAAACAGATGTACAGGACATATTACTGAACACAATAAAAAGACTTCTGTCAGATAGAAATGGACAGTTTATTTGGATTATATTTGCTCATTTTCCTCAGTGAATATTATACCAGTGTTCACATCCAGCAAGGAAGTTGAAGGATTAGAACAGGAATGCAGAGGTAGAAATGCCCTGCAACAGAAAGACATAAATTATGTAAAACAAAGTTAGAACTACCATAAAAGGAAAAAAAAAAATCCACAGTAAATTTCAACAACATTCAATCTTGGATGCAATTTAACATTTCTTAATTCACTCCAGGTGCATCTTACAGACACTACACATTCTAGATATGACTCAAAGCCCTGCTGTTGCCACTCATTTGTAACACATCCAATCCTGGATTGTCCATAAACAAGCAGTAGCAGTCGAATGGGTTGTACTGATACCCCAGTGACTCTCAAAATGACACACTTGTAGGTCTTTGCTTCCAGCTAGTCAGTTCATCAACTTTCTAGCTTCCTGTCCTTAAACAAATTCCATATAGCAACTGGTTTGCCAGCCTTAAATGAGAACTTGGCTGACTTGTCCAGAATTTTCACCTCACCTCCATCGTATACCTTGGAAATGCACTGGACCTGAGCCCTGAGGTCCCCGTCCCCCCCCCCTCCCCAATACAATAGATGATAAATGTTTTATTGTCATATGAACAGTGCTATGCAGCAATGCCAAATGTGTCTGCAAATTGTGAAATGATTTCACATGCCTTCACCATTTCACTAAAACTCAATGCATGTGCGCTAACCAGCACAGGATAAAGCGTTCTTAATGTATTTTATTCTTTTTTTTGTGTTTGGGGTAACATTCCAGTAGTCTACTTTTTACTGTAATTAACCAATGGCATGGTCTTCATTCTTGTAATCACATTACAGTTTTGGCCCAATATAGCAACCCCCTGAAAATTCACGCCTCTGAATCTGTGGCTTTACAAATTTGCATATTTTTCTTTGGAACCTGACACTTTAAATTCGCATTATAATTAAATAAAATCATGGATACAGCAGATTTAACCGGCAGATTTATTTAGTCGCCAGTAAGTTCTATACATTTTTAGCATTCATTCGTTAAGAGTAATATAGAGGATTTCATTCAAATATTGTTTCCTTACTGTTACATAAAAATTAGGCGATATTTCAACTGAGGTATTACTGTGAACAATTCTTTGCATTACTCATGCTTCTGAGTAAAACAGAACTTGCTCCTAAATCAGGTCTGCCAAGCAATAGGAGAAACAAGGTTTTCTGAAACGTTCAATCATCTGAACCAATCGTTTGGAAAAATAATTGTGTCTTGAAGTGGCACCTGCCGGTCAGATCTATGCAACTACCTCTGGAAAACATAAAAAAAAAAAAAAACCTCCAAACAACCAAGCACTTGAATCTGAACATGAATGTTCTTTATGTACCATTGGTGTCTTGAGGTGCATTTACACAGGCATTAGTGCACATCTGATCCCAATACTCAAGATTCAGGAATCAACCGGGTGCATAAGGGATCTTTAGCGCAATGGCATTACTTTTACCAGGACATTACTGAGCAAAATATTCCCCATAAGATTGTGAAAGAAGTAGTCACTTCTTAATAATACTAATTATTTAAAGCGGTCGATTTTGACACTTGATTGCATGTCTGCTGCCTCCATTCCAGCACCTGAACGCATGACACTTGTGTTTAGTTTGTCTGTGCAGGAGTAAGCCTTTCTTCCCTGAGCTCTATTAATCTCTGCTCTCTAGGTAACCAGCTTTTTTAGGGTCAAAAATTCAGATGAAACCCGAGGGTGCTACATTCAGTGACCTAAACTTCACGGACCTATTTATTTAACAGCTAAAATCTCACATGAATATAAACACATCACAGGTTATAAGAAGAAACACAACATTCTAAACAATTGTTTTAGGGAGATTATTTTTCTATACAAAGGTGTACACAATGGAAAATAAATCTTAATTCCTATAATATACCAATTCTTAACCACAGGATAATGGTAAAAAATAAAATAACTAGACTAAAGACAGGGTACTTGCCTTATTTCCCAGAGGGTCTGACGCTCTCAAAGATTCCTGCTTCTCTCATGGCGTTGAACTCCTTTGTGGAATCATACTGCTTGTAGAAGTCAGCATACGCCTTTTTTCGGGGCTCTGCTACTGCAAACTAAGGAATAAACAAGGGTATATAGATGTAAAGAAAATATTAATTAAAAAAACAGCTGACTGAAAGATTACACTCAAGATCACTTTAAGAAATAAAAAAGTGGCCTAAATACTTCAGCAAGGTAAAAACGTATGTTCTAGTGTGAGGATGTTCGTGATTTCTCAGCAATTTAACTTAATAAGCTTTGCTCAGTTATTGACAAGCCTAGAAAAGTAACATCTGCATTACGTACCGTGAAACAGGACACAGAACGAAATGGATGTTGACCAGACATTACCACAGTTATACAGTATTTTTAGGCTACTGTTATGTAAATATAAAGGGTATTTTTTTAGAGGAAAACTGTTCATAAACCATACATAACTGCTTCAGAGCATAAAAGCCCAAGTGGAATACCACCTACACAGCATCTCTAATGCCATTATGCCCAAAAGATAAACCTTTAATTTATGTAATTTCATAATATTTACAAAGAAATGCAGTCATGCATTTAATCGTTCTCATGTTTTAGACTGACTAACTAATGCATGTATTAAAAAACCCAAAGTGTATTTTTTTATATAATTAATGATGGACCAAAATATATATTCTTGGCCAAAACTTTTACACCAAAGACTGAAACCTGAAAACTCTTTTTTTTTTTTTTTTTGTGTGTGCATTTTTTCCAATACATGACTGGAAGAAAATAAATTGTTTAATATTGATACCTCACATGAACAGTGAATATAGAAGATATTGTTGTTTGACAGAAGCTAAAATGCACTCATGCACATCTCAACTAGTGAATGTGATCCAATAAATACAATTATAGGTTAGTTAGAATGTACAGAAAATAGGGAGGAACAAAGCAGTACTACTTACAATAGGACAGGCCCATGCACTTATATTACAAATAAGAAGTACAAAGCCATACAAGCTCTTTACCCTCTGCAAACTCATAGGATTTGATGACAAACCATCATTCAATGTGAGAGCAAATCAGTCTTGAGTGTCTCAAGGTCTTTTCAGAACATTTTTAAAGCCTTCCAACGTATTTTGAAATGAATTTGTGAGCTTGAAGGAAGCTTAGATTGTGCTTGTTCGTGTCTGTTGAGCCTGTGTTAATGCGCATGCCACAAACCGTCCAGGTTGCACTATATTTCCTATTTCTAGGTTATCAATGAACATTTAAATTGTCTTCTGTGACTAGAACAGCTAATGAGCAACTAAAGACATTCTTTTATTTACTAATCTATTATTATTTCCTGCTATAATTTATGAACTTATACACATAAGTGGAGTCATTTATGTGTTTGTACCCATGTTTATGCTGTGCTAAAGAAACCATTAATGAGTCTATCCACATGGTCAGCAAGACATGAAAGAACCAAGCCCTTGTGCATGTAGAACTGCCTCTTGTGCACTTCACTAAAGTCTTTTACCACTAATTTACTTAATCGTAAAGATGTAACGGATTATTCAGAGCATCAAGGTGTATAGGTTTACTTGTGAAAGACCCCTAAAAACAAAAAATAAACATTGAAATAACATATCACATGTTACACTGTCTTTAGTAAGAGTTCGTCCCTGAACAAAGCTATGCTCTCTTTAGTCCTTAGACATGCTCTGAGAACGTATCATTCAATCTTCTTTAACAGGAATTACTTTTCTACAAGCACACACGGGCCTTATATTATAATAACTGACCTTGAATGTCCCTGCAGCCAACAGAGCCAGGCCAAAAGCTAACGGCAGGTGAAACCTCAAGCGCTTTGCGAGGAGACCTCTCATCTGAGGCTTTGTCAGAGCCATACTGTAATATCTGTAGAGATCACAAGGAGATCACACAAAGTGTGCATTAAAACAGTCAATAAACATAACAATGATGATGTCAATGTTAAAACACTGTAAATGTTACCCAACTATGTACACTACACAAAGCCATTATTATTATTACATGAATTGGCAGGTGTAGCCAAGTGGTATAAGAGTCATACACTTGTGGGATGGACGGAAAATAAGATTGTAAACTAGACAAAATTAACGTGATTTATCTGACACAAAATACCTCAAGTGGCTTAGCTTATAGTCTAACTACCCTTATAATATAAAGACTATTGCTAGCTACTGAGATTACCTAGGTTGCTAGCTAACAGGCTTTTAAAAAAAGAAACCAGCCAACCAAAATATATATAAAAATAATAACAATAAAAAGCAATCTGGCAAATTTTGAACGCGTCATAATTCAGTTGATAATCAAATCCTGTTGAATCACTATATATAAAGCTAAATAACCTCCCATTAAGGTTACAGGACGTACACACCTAGCACGCTATCAGCTCACACAAGGTGGAAGACTAAGTATAATTTGCTACTTTTATATCTTAAAACACAAACCCACAACACCGCACAACTGAACCGACTGTGACTGACAAGAAAGCCAAAGCGAAGAGAAAATAAGAGAACTGTATTCTTACGCTTCACGACCTTCACGGGAAACGTCCGCTACGCTAGAGCCGCGCAATATAACAGGCCTCAATACTACGGCAAGCCGCAAGGGTCATGAGAACATCCGCGTCACGAGGAGGAGGTGGCGTGTAGGAATGGCTTACCCACAGAGCTAGTTTATAAAATAATAATCTGCTTTATCATGTACAGGTTTCGTCTCTCACAGACAGGATTTCGAAACCTACTGGTGGTAAATATATGGTACTAAAAGTTCAAATTGTCAAACGTCAAACAAACGTCAAAATTAATATATATATATATA
>JAUZST010048978.1:0-25168 GCA_034779995.1 Parotocinclus haroldoi | reverse complement strand
ACACTAGAGTCTATACGTAGGTATGCACATTTTATTTTTTATATTATTATACATTTGCTAATTTAAGATGGACTACATAAGTAGAAAAAAAAATCCAACAAATCTTGATCATCTTGATCATCACAAAGAACATTTATAGTGTATGTGTGTGGTTTTAAAGAAGATTTGTCCTCTATTTCTGTTCATTAATATTTTGCTTTTTATTCTCTATGCTCAGTTTAAACAGTAGACCAGGACTAGCAAGCAGAAACTATATTATAATAACAATGACCTATTTTCTAATCCCTGGTCTGTGTCAAAATAGTTTAACCCTAAAACTGAATTTTATCCTAGTGTACAAATCCTATACAAATGTGTGTGTGTGTGTATATATTAGAAGTTAGCTAAAATATAATAATAATAATAATAATAATAATAATAATAATAAACCTATAATTAACAGGTTAATGCAAATTATTCAGGATGAATCAAACCAGCAACTGGTAAATACAGACTATTCAGATTAAGAAAACAATAAGCCATGTTGCCTGAGGTTTGTGCTTGTGCCATGTAGTAACTAGATGTTTACTATCTTAATTAATTAATTTAAATTAGAAATGTTTACATTAACAATAAAATAAAATAAAAATACTTTACAGATGTGCTTTATACAAATAAATAGACTTTATACAATTGTTTACATTCTAGATTCTGCATTTTTAAGGTGTTACAACATGACATATTTCGTTATTTCTATGCAGAGGGTGTGCTACATTTTGAAAATCAACTAAACATAATTTACCCAAAATGGCAAAGCGTTTGCATAAGACTGTACATTAAACAATAAGGATCAAACCTAGGAATTAGACATGTGCAAATACACTGCTCACAAAAATAAGGTGGTATTTCATTATGGGATGCTATATTTTGAATTATCCCCTATTTTTGGGACCAGTATACTTCTGACTTCTGACTTTGACAAATAAAAATAAATTTTAGAAAAAAAAATTGGTGTATTGATATCTCTGTAATTGCTTTTGTCTTGCAAGAGCCTAAAACAACTTTATAGAATGCTAGTGTAAAAACATTATTACTGAAAAATATTTCTACACGTGTGTACATTTATATACATACCCACATATGTACACGTGTATGTGCCTACACCTGCACACACACAATCAACTGGTGGCACTGACAAATATTGTTCTGAGTAACGGTGAGAAGTTAACTAACAGCTTTGAAAGAGGTTCTAGGAATTTGCTAAGGCATACCTGTCAAACAAATGGCCCCATAAAAAAGCACTTGTTGCCGTTTGATTGACCAAAGGCCAGGTGCTTACCTGCATAAACATCTAATCCAGCGGCCACCTAACTTCACATGGCTCCACCCTAACCCTGCTGTTGTGTTCCCCATGAGGAAAAAACGTCATTAAAGTAGCGTCAGTCCAAACCTGTAGCGTCAGTCCAAACCTCTAAAGACTGTGTATTTATTTAGCATCCAGGCAGTAATTACATTCATATATTCTTCAGTAAACAAAGAGGCATAACACATAAGAAGTGTAAATGCCCCTGTGTGCTTGTGTGTCACTACAGGCAGCGTGTCTAGTCACAGCTAGCTTGTTTATGGGTATATCCCGAAGAGCTCTCAAAAAACTGATGACATAGTTTGGTATGAGGTTCCTTTTTCCTAGCACAATGTAAGCAAAATATTTTTTCCATTTAAAACCACGATTGTCATAAATGTAGTGTGAGCTTGACTAGTAATGTCACTCATTAAGATCTAATCCTTTGATCAGCTTACAGTTCCCTGGCATGTTGTAAACTACTTTTTAGCAGTCAGTTAGTTTCAGTATTATTAAATAATTGAATCATGATTTATTAATTATTTTAATGGGTCATATTCTTATATAGGGTTAGGTTTTAGGGTTGTGGCCATACACACTCACAACTAGACACTTTTTGAGGGACCAGTGGACCTATCTTTGGTAATGGTGTAAGGGTTCATCACATTCATAAGCCTCACAATGTCCATCGTGGCGATATATACGCACTTTTCTGCTCCCACACTTCCATTTCTTTAATTGGACACTTGTTAAGGTAAAGGTGAATTTGAGAATAATGATCTTTGAAGGTTCACTGAGCATGTTTTTTGCAGTGGCATTATTTAAACTTCTTCCAATTTATTTTAATTATAGCACACTAAAGAAATAGAAATAAATCATTTCACTTGGACTAAGGTACAATATAACATTTTATTGTTTTTTGGCATAGGTTTTTGGAGAATAGTGTGCTGTTACATCCTTAGTCCTTGGAAGGTGTTAGGACTAAGCATATGAAACAAACAAAGAACAATTATGGGACAGCACTCGAACCAGGTGTCTCTGTAGCTGTGAGGTTACAGTGCAAATCACTTGCAGTGCTGTGCCACCATTAAATAAATAACTAAAGTATAAAGACTCCAAAAGTGTAACCCTGCCCTATATTAGGAATAAAACACAAGAATATTTAGGTCTTTCACAAAATTTATTTACAGATAAATATGAATATAATGCTATTTTAGGGAATGCTTTTTAAGGAGTTAAACATTTTTTTATACAGAATTGGACTGAAAGTTTATTCATCCCTTTGTTATCACTCTTTTTATTGGTGTTTCAGCACGGCCCACTGAATATCTGCTCGTCTGTTGGAATGGATCATACAGTCTAGCGGCAGAAAGACCTGTATTTCTGTTACTGCAGGGCATAATGACTTTGACATGCAGACGGTGAGTCACTGAGGACATATCGATCCACAGAAGAGAAAAGAAAAGCTCTCTCAGCCTTTTCAGACAGCCTGGGTATGAGCCAGTCCAATACATAACACAGCAAGTCACTGACCTATTTTAGACTTCGGTTTTAGAGAGCACTTAACAGCAAGTAGGTCTTAAAAGGTGGAAAAACTTTATCAGATCCCTTATTCCCTAAAGGCCTGTTAGGTTCAGTTAAGGCAATTTTGTAAGGTAAAGAAGCCTACAGTTATGCTGTACATAGCCATAGTTATTGGGTAGACAAATTAGCTATACACTGCTCAAAAAATTCATATGAAGTGATTAAAAACACGTTTGATTTTAAATCATTAGGCAAGATAATCAGAAAATCAAATGAAAAGGCAAGGAAAGTTGTTCAATTACTCAAATGAGATGGAAACTCAGTTATTGTGATTGAACAGCAAGTGACGCATTCATGAGGGTGAACAGAATCGTACAAGAGTGCCACACATTGACTGTTATTTGCTTAGATATTTCAAAATGAACAGAAAGAGGATCTCACAAGAACTGCTGGATACTCTGGTCCTATCCATGCCCCCATCACTGTCAGTGTGTTTTGACAGTCTAGGGTGACCATACACCCTACTGTATAGTCAGTGTGTGGGACTTTTATCCAGTTTGACATGCATCTGTTCCCCCATTTTTTTGTGATCAGTGTATAAAACATAGTTTGCAAATGCATGCACTGCATAAATGTCAGCAGGTTTAATTACATTACCATTTAGTCATTTAGCAGAAGCCGCCTTGCAAGACCTTACAGTAACCTTACAGTCCGAGCATTTGGGGTTTAAGGGCCTTGCTTAAGGATTCAGCTTTGGTAGGATTTGGAACGATGGTATTTTATGAAATATATCATCTCATATCATATAATTCACAGTCTAATACATTACCACTGCACCACCACAGTTTCATAAAAAGGTGTAAAAAATACAGCACTTCTGCGCAATCTGCATAAATAAACATTGGCAGTAAAAGGAGTCATATAGTAAAATGTGTTGGATTGTTATACGATGCTAACTTTAAACTTTAATGCTGCTATGCAGAATCTCACTGACCTGCTCCACCAAGTTTTGAAAGGCATGACAACTGTGTATATGACAACACAACACTCAAGATTTAATTTTAAAGTGCCTCTGGAAGCAATGTCAGCACAATAACTGTTCAGTGGTTCCTCCATGGTTTCGGTTTCCATGGAAGAACAGCTTCAGTGGCAATGTTGGCTGGAATGGTGTAAAGCACACTAGTACTGGTCTTCAGAAGAGTTAATACGATTACTCTACATTGATGAATCATGTTTAACTATGTAATCTGATAAAACTAATCTAGGTTTGGTGAAACCCAGTAGAATCATACAGGAAGAATGCACAGTGCTCCTGTAAATTTCAGTGGATAAACAATGATTATTTGTTTGTTTATATGGAACTTGTTTATGCCGCTTTCATCATCAATGGCCATTTAAGCGACAGACACAAGATTAAATTGATATACAAGTTTGCACTGAAACTAGTCATATATAAACTCAGATACCAGGATTACATGAAGCAACCACACAGAATGGACCCAGGCTGCTCCACCCAGGCTGCTCCACTGCCCAGGAGTTTTTATTCACTTAATTAATGAAGTGGTAATATAAACAACATTTTACAACTTTTTAAACTCTAGTTTCTCAAACAAACAAAACCTGGCTGTAGCTATCAGAATCAAACATGGTCAAAAGTATTCTACAATATCTGCTTCCTTTGGGGTTAATTTCATAAACCTAGTTGCTTGTTTCTTGTGTGTTATCAGGCAACCCTGGAATTAAACACAGCATCCACAAAATGGACACCAGACACTTTTTGTAGGTAAATGCAGTAAAAGGAAATTAAATTAAACATGGGCAGTACAATGGCTCCGTGTGTGACACCGCTGTCTCACAGCAAGAAGGTCCCAAGTTCAATCCCAGGGTGGAGCAGCATGGGTCCTTTCTTCCTGGAGTCTGCATGTCCTCCCCGTGTCTGTGTGGGTTTACTCTGGGTACTCTGGTTTCCCCCCACAGTCTAAGAGTAATGTGTGCTAGGTTAATTAGTGTCGCTAAAGTATCTGTTAGTGTGTGTATGTGTGCGTGATTGTTTGTGTGCCCTACGATGGATTGGCGCCCCATCTAGGGTTGTGCCTGCCCTTGTGTCCAAAGTTGGTTGGCCTGCGACCCCATGTGGATTAAGTAGAAGATAATGAATTAATTAATAATTAAAACTGTTTGAAGTTTATGTCACATGCCTGAGATTATTGGTTGATTGCAAAGTATAAATCTGATTAATGTCATGTAAACCCAGAGCTTTCACATTATCTGATTACCCAAGTGCATGTAAACTCATTGATCGGATTACTGACAATTACTGGCAATTATCGGATTATCAAGAACATTATTAAATGCACTCTCTAATGGCCTGGAGCTGTATTGATGGTTTGTATTGGACCAGCTAGTTGCAATGAAAGAACATTTTTATTTTACAACACACATTCTAATGAATAGCTTTCAACTTTGTTACAAGAGTTTAGGGAATTATCTTCCAGTTAGAGATGCAAAGGACTTCACTGGCTGCATATAGATCCTGGCATCTATTCCATCAAACGTAAGATGAATCACGAGCCAGTGGTTAAATTCATTGTTCGTGTGGTTGACTTCTCAAGTCATGTTCCCAAAAATAAAAGATTTTAGCAGCAAAGACAAGACCAATGCCATCTTAAGGACTTGAAGAGTGGATAATTTGTGTGTTCACATAGTTTCAGTCATAGAATGTTTATCTCCTACATTACATATGTAAACTTCCCATTAAAAACATTAACTGTATTTTATAAAATGCTACAAATATGTTACAATTTGCCTTCTCTAACTCATACAAGCACGTTTTAGCTCTTGTACAAACATACTAATGATGACTAATGCCATACTAAAGAGTGGCTTAATTCAGAGCAATTAACACAAGCAGTGATGCTCATTATCTCCTCTTTGGGAGTTTCTCCTCTCTTGTGCCCAGTAAGATTTATTCAGCTAGCACAAACTGCTGATGAGATAAATAGAGGTAAAGCAAAAAACAACAAAGTGCCTTGACATTCCAACAGGGCTTAAAATTAACACCTTCTAGCCTGCCAAATGCAAGTTCATTTGGCACGAGTCAGTAATTGTATTATTCTACTGCATATGCATTGGAAGATTGCTACAGTGCTGCTAAACCTGCAGATATGTGAATTTCTTTATGGCACATTTTTCACTGTACAGAAGCTGAGCTAGTGTAGATTAAATGTTGCAACACGCCCTCTCAAAAGCAGTTTAGATGTCAACAAACATCCATCCAGTCAGGGTTGAGGAGCAGCAGGTGTGAAGGGTGGTGGTGGAGAGCAGAATGGAAGCAAGCCACTCCGAGCCTAAGACGGGCAGTCACAGAAGGGAGGGGAAAATTCTATAAAATAAGGGCAAACACAAAAACAGTGCAACAGGCCCTAACAGATTAATCAGTGTGTTCAATAAAGACAAACAATTAGTAGTTTAGGCCAACCAATATGGTAGTTGACCAGCCATAGTTACATTGTCTTTTTATGCCATTGTAATGCATTGTTGCACACAATACAAAAATGCACCAGAGATACAGCTGAAAATGAAGCCTAAACTGTTATACATATCAATCTCTATACAAAATATACAACACTTTAGTCTTTAGTTGTTGATGGATTCATTCTTTTGGATTAATTGCACTCCACAGTCATCAAATCCATTGCTGAAATGCTAGACAGTGTAGAAAAGTGCACATCACCCACAAAGTAGAGCCAAAGCATAATGATTCACAATGGGCTATAAAATAAGTAAACATACCTCTCTGGCTGCACACAACCAAGAGGGAATGAGCCAACTAATTTCCTGAACAGACAATACAATATGATTCTTTAAGCACTTTTATCCTTTAACAATAAAACAGTACAGCATTTGGCAAGTAATTATTGCAAAGCAAAGCAAATTAATATTGATTGATTGAAAATAACTTAAAATATTATAAACAAAACATCAAAGTATTAAGAAACCTGTTTATGGTCTCAATGCTGTTTATAACAGATTTTTATTTTTTGTGTAAATTGAGCATGTTAAAACTTATATTTAGTAAATGAAAAATATTATTGTGTTTACTGGACCGTCACTGCACTTTTTGTTGTATGAAGCTCTGGTAAAAAGCAATAGATTCTGCAGATTCTGAGCTACATAAACTGGCTTAGCGTTGCAGGGTGGATGAAAACTGATTTAACAAGAAAATCATAGCACATGTTGGAACTGGAGTCAAGGGAACTAGTGTGGATTTGTAATATATTATATAGAATTTTATTCATTTATTTATTCATTTAAAACTTGCTTAACTAATTGTTCAGCAACTCAGAAAGCCAGGGTGTAATTGGCAGCAAAGGTGCTCTAGTCTGGACGTCAATCCATCACAGGGCACATATACACACATTGGCTCACTCACTCAGATTGGAATAATCTAGACACACCAGTTGACCTAAAACATGTACTTGGAAGTGAGAGGAAAGTAGAGTACCTGGAAGAAACCCACACCAACACAGGGAAAACATGCAAATCCCACACAGATGGAGATGCTAACCATTGGAGCACTGTGCAATCCTAGTTAGAGCACATTTTCATTTAATTATTTGGTAGATGCCCTTATCCAGAGCATCTTATAGCTGATTCGGTCTATCAAGGTAAAGATTTGCTTGAAGGCCCAAGAACTGCAGCTTGACAGTGCAGGGGCTTGAACCCTAGAACTTCTGGCTAGTGGTCCAATACCTTAACCATTGCACTACCACATGTGTGTTTGTGGCTTTAAGTCAAGTAAAATATGCAACTTACAAATATAAAATATCCCCAATTTTTTTGGGGCAGTGCTATATTATTTAGACACTTGCAAGGTAAACATTTAAAATGATCAAAAGAATATATACCCAACCAAATTAGAGTCAAGCTCTTGGGATTAACAGTTTATTTGTTTGCTGTATACATTTTGTTTACTGTGAAAATAATAAAGTTTTTGTCTTGCACTGTTCGGCTTGAAGATGCCCTGTACTAAATGGGGAAATGATCTTATTAAATATTCCAAAGATACAGATCTGACTCCAGAAGCAGCTGCTGCCGGCTCTTTAAACAGTTTTTTTTCTCAATCATGCACATTATAAAGCATCGCTGATTTTCGGCAGCAGGCTGCAGACCTGGGCAGGGTCACGTTTGGGTAATGATGGAGCTTTAGAGGCCCAGTTAAGTCCCGGGCTTCTTAACCTGATTATCAGGCCTGTGCACACATGCAGACATAGAAATATTCATTAGGGACCCACTGAGAGCACAGATAAAACAGCAGACAGCTGCAGCATGGTGTCTGCGCCATGACTACGCGCCTGAAATGCAGACATTAGCATGTGAAAGAACTAGCTTTCTTTAGGACTAAGCTTTAGAATCTGTTTCACTCACTCACATGGAGGCTGATGGGGCTTTTTTATGTGTAGCCTTGTAAAAATCTCCCCTAGCAGGTTCTTTTTGTCCTACTGTAAATGATCTACTTCTCTCTGGACAACCGCTAAGCAGTCAGGTCTCACATTGTAGCTACATGGACTAGCTGGTTAGCATAGCTTATACAGATAGCGCTTTGTATAAATGAATTAGTTCAGAGACGTTTGCAATATAGACATTGTACTGCTTTCTAAAAATCTTGCTTTTTTGTGTAGTTTTATTACAATGATTGTTAGGTATGTGCTGTGTTGATATTCGTAAACACAGTGAGGGTTAGATAAAGGTTTACTTTAAATAAAGGGTATTGAGATTCCCAACCTTAAATAAGGTTCAATAATTCTTACTTTTATTTTCATTGCCTTTTGATTCTTTTTGTTTCCCCTTTTCCTCATTCTTTCTTTATTTCCTTCATTTTTATTAACTTTATTCTTTATTTTTTTATATTATATTTTATATTATTTTTATTTATATAGTATACACATGTGTATTATAAAATATATTGATATTCCTCCTGAAACAGATTTACAAAATCTTCGAAATTTTAATCTTAAATTCAGCCTGTCCTCTTACCCTGTTTTTTCTTTCTTTTTTTTCTCTATTTCTTGCTTCCCTTCTTTCTTTTATTTTGCCCCTACTTTGCCTTTTCTCTTCATTGTTGTTTCTTTGTGTTGTCAACCTGTTTTCTTTCATTTTTTATTTCTTTTTGTTACACGTATAGTTTCCTTTCCTTTCCATTCCATGTTTCTTTCTTTCCTTTATTTTTTACTTTGTTCATGTTTCATTTATTTTCTCTTCTTTTTCTTTTCTTTCTATTAGTTCCCAGTCAATATTTGATTTTTTTTCATCCATCATATTTTGCTTACTTTCTTTGCTGTTTTAATTTATTTTTTCCTTTCTTGAATGTATTTTTTCTTTCTTTTTACGTTTATTTTCAATATCTCTCCTTGATATTTTCTTTCACTCTACTCAATTCTGACATTATTTTATTTGACCTTTTTCTATTTTTTTTCCCATATTTCACAGTTTATCTTTACCTTTCTTACATTAAATGTATCCCTTCATTTTACAATTCTTTTTTTCTTCCATTTTCTCTTCTTTGACTACATGCTTTCATAATTTTTCCATTCCTTCCTCTTTTTGCTCTTCCAAGCATCTAATTCCCTCCCTTCCTTTAAACTCTTCTAAACATGAAATATATTGTCCTTGTTAATGTCCTTGCTTTGTACTTTCTTTCTTCTGTCGTTCCTTCGTTCAATCTTTTTTTCAAGTGTTCTCTCTATCTTTCATCCATGTAAATGGAGTGCCTTCCTTCTAATGCATGGCTCAACCCATATCGTGTCCATTTGCTGTGAATGATCTTCCATTAAATGACCTTTAACTTAAACACACTTAATATCTCCTGATGCACATTGAAAGACAATCTCGTCTATCTGTTTGCTTTGACATGTTTCATTCCTCCATCACTTACAAGCACTTTGCAATGGAAATGTTAGCCTTGGGATCTCTCAGAGCAAACTTGTAAACAAGCTTTTTTTGATATCCTTTATAATTTTCTGGACATTTAGTCAATTTTAGTGAGCATAATGGTTGGATGTAGAGCATTGTTGATGCTGGTATTGCATTAATCATGGATTTGTGTTGCTTCTGTGAGTTTATGTAGTTGGTTAATCTACAAGGCGGTATTCAAGTGAAGAAATGTGATGCTTGCATTTTGTTGAGTCTCATCTGTAAATGTCATAAAACATCAATTATATCCGGCAGCAGTGAGAGGGCTCTTGACATTTCACGCCAGGTGGAGTTCCTGGCAGAGAGCATGACATGACTCTCCTACTGCATTTTCAGCTTCTTTAGCATGTTACAGACGCCCTGTGGCTTTCACTTTGTTTTTCTCTTTGGCTTATGTCAGTGACTGGCTGACTAAAAGACCTCATGTACCCTCAACCGTGCAGAGGATACAGAGATCTGCAGAGGCTTGAATGATTATGAATGCAATTATCTCTCATGATAATGGCTGTGTTCTCTGTGTTTGAATGTTTCAGATGGTCTGCTAGTCTGCCTTTATTAAAATACATTTGTTCTGTTCATTTGATTTAATGTAGGCCTAACACTTCATTCTTAGACAGATAACTTTAAAAAGCATTTCTTAAGTGTCATTGAATCTACACGTCCAGCGAATTCTTCTGGACTAATGCCAGCGATGAGATTAATTGCTGTGCATCTACAGCCACAGCGTCTGCTTTGTTTCGAGAAACAGACAGCAGGAAGTTAGCAAGGTTAGCAGAGGGTCACTGCTGCCATCAAGCATGCTGTTTCTTTACACAAGGACGTTAGAACAAGCAAACTGAGACTGTTTGAAAAATAGGAAGTAGACTGGTGTTATTGTTTGATTTGGAGGTAGCTGTGATCGATGGCTTAAAATTTCATGCCAAGGCAAATCATTCTATACTTAATTAGTAGCAGTAAATGTCTGAACCAGTGTTTGAGTACTTTGGATGTCAGCTTTTAGAATCATTTGATGAGATGGCATTTACTTTTTTCCTTGTTAACCAGCAAATCGTCTAATCTCACGTAACTAATTCATTCCAGGCAACAGATTTCTGAGCAGTATATTTAGTGTGGTAGCACTCTGGGTGCTGTATCAAAGTTTTAGACTCCCAAGTTTAGCAATTCTGATTTCCCCCACTTGACAAAAAAAGCCAAGATGTTACAAACATGATGGTTTAAATACAACGAGGTGTTTATAAGTGAGTGTGTGGTGCTCTTTACTGAACTGGCTAGCAGTTTGTTAGGATATTGTAATTGTGGGTAATGGAATGAACTGCTCCCACTAGAAGGTTGGGAGCTCAAAACCTGGTTTCATCTTCCTGTGCAAGAGTCCTTAGCCTTCAACTGTTCAGCTTGATAGTGATTCACTCTAGATATGCGTATCTGCTAAATATAATGTAAATGCATTAAAGAACTGTTGTATATGCTTTGAAACACAGTGAATTTTGACACGCAAAAATGTCAGACTTGGATTATCACGCTATAATTCCTTCCACTAACCTTCACTTTAATATTTGTGTATTTTAGCATCTCTTAGCCTTTTCACCCTCTTCCCCTTCTAACTTCTAGCATCTAGGAATCCAAAGCTTCTTTGGACTGTAGAAGCGCCAACCTGGAATCCCAGTGAACTGGTATTATTTCTTAAGTGTAAGGGGAGGTCACACTAAATACGTACTCATAAAAGCTGTTTTTTATTTCATTAGAATTAAAAAACAAATTCTTACAATATACTACGCTACTACAAATTTTCGATACTTTTTGTTGGTATTCTAAAAAGGGGACTGAGAAATGGTTGCATATGCCCATTATAAAATTACAGAAACAATGGTATATCTAGTCTAATGGTGACCTTTTGCATACTACTGTCAATAAGAACTTTAATTGGTATGGTATTGGTATAGATTTAAGAACTTTAAATCTATAGCAAGTTTTTACTCTAAGAGAAAAATGGGATGCAGTGAAACCTTTACCTTTGATAGTGATTAGTATTTTTGATTATTGTATTTTTTAGTTAAATACTAATGTTTGCTTAAATTGCATTTTGATTTGATGCTTTTGTCAATCTGTCTATTTAAATACCATATGTAATTAAAACAATTTTTGGAATGGAAAAAAACAACAGCATATAGGTAAACACATAAGTGTTTTCACAACAGGTATTACTTTGAAATAATCTGTAAGGCACTTGCTTACTCCACACAGCTTGGTTTTTAGGAATACAGATGAGTATGGTAGTGTTGCTGTTACACAGGGTCTAATAACAGCTTGACTTAAATGCACAACTTGTTGTTGAACATTTCTGGCTCCTACATCATATAGTGGGATCACTTAAGATATGGACATTGTGATTCATACTGAATACAGATGCTAGGTTTTATTACATTTGCGTGAGGATTGGCATGAATCATTGACATCTCAAAAGCAGCAGGGGTTCAGAGTTTCTAAGACTTTGCCCTCATTGGACTTTTTCTATTCAGTAGCCTCTGTGACTGACCCTTTCAAACCCTGAGTGAATGACAGCAGCAGAAAGACAGAGAGGAGAGGCTGATGGAGCAGAGGAAGAGTGATGGAGATGAGAGAAGAAAGGCAGGAAATGAGAAAAGGAAAAGGGAATGCAGACTGAATGGGAATAGAGAGAAGCAGCGGGGTTGTGGGAGCTGCGCGTGGGCCAGCATGAAGACGACTGTGCACGTCTCAGCCATGCCGTCGTGATGGATGGAGGCAGAATGACTTCTTATTCCCTTTTCACTCTCACTAAGGCCTGACAGCACGGTGCATCAGCCACAGAGTAAACATACAGTCAGAGTCATTTAGGAGGTCGGGACAAGGCACCTGGGAGTTGCGGTGCACTCTGAACCAAACATCAGAGATCCATATTTCTCCAACTTGCTTTACCGAACAATTGCTACCAATACATAGTTACACTGAAAGCAAATTATTACTTTAGATAGCATAGCATCTACTTGATGTATGGTAGTGTTGGTTGGTTAATGTAGCTTCTTCTACCTAAACATAGACCATATTCAGGTAATTTAGTTTAAGTCCATGATCACACTGGTGTGTTGTGTGTTGTCATGTGTGACAATTCAAAGTATTTTTTATATGAAAGTGCTGGATCTAGCATTTAGTCTGGTCGAATATTACCATAGTGGCATAGTCTTTAGTCTGCTACTATATTGTACATATAAAGGGTATTTTAACAAACAAAACTGAGTGAAAACAATATGTACATGTGAGCACTGCCATCCACACAGCATTCTGAATGTGACCACATTTTAAATTTATGGAAATTCACAATAATTATATAAGCAGTATAGTATTGTGCCGTTACAAAACTGTATAGCGGAACACTATACTTGCATGATACATTTTGATGGAAGGCAAAAATGCACTGATATATAGTATTATGAACCACAAAGAAGAACAGCCCGATGTACTCAGTGAGTGAATGTAAACCAGTTTATATAGTTATAGTCGAGAGAGAATATTCAGGTGAGGGAAGAAACAGCACTACTCACAATAGAACAAAAGTCAGTACCAGTCTATCATTCCAGGGGCACTTTAGAGACACCAATTAACCTAACACAAATCTTTGGACTATAGGAGGAAACTCACGTGAATCCGGAGTAAACCTACGTGGACCCAGGGAGGACATGCAGACTCCACAGAGAAAGGGATATTTCATTTTGATGTATCCCCTAATTTTTAAGAGCAGTCCTTTATTTGACATCACTGTACATAACACTTTTAAATATACTTTGTTTAATCTGTTACACTACAATGCTCAAATACAATTTCCATAATTCATTGTCAGGCCTAAAGCACTAGATGAATTATTGATGGAATTTCATCCAATACTAATTACAAAAGACACAAATAAATATGTCATCCTTAATTGTCTTGTATACCTTATGAATGAGTCATTGTACTGAACCGTACTGCAACAATCAGAGATTATTTTAAATATCAAGGGCTGCTTATGGCTCAGACACACATTACTGTTCTTTTATTTAAATGTTTATATTACATATATGTGAAATTACTATACTAATATACTAGCCTATCACTGCAGGGACCAGGATATGAGTAGCTATGGTGCATGGCAGCATATACATGCATGACTGGCTGTGTCTGAGGTAGGGGATGTCTGAGTGTAATCATCCAGCATTGCTGCAATAGCAACCCTTTCTGTCCCTGTGATGAACTGGCACCCCATCCCAACAAAATTATGCCTGCACCCTGTGATGCAAATAATTACACTGTAAAAAAAACTAAATTCGTGCAGGCATGCCATTTGAAGTTGGGTTGACATAAAAGGAATGCCAATCTGACTGTTTAAACTGAGGTCACAGTGCTCCATTTTGGCAATGCATATAATTTCATAAATGTTATGTTATCAAAAATGTGAGTATACAGTCCATTTCTACATCTATGTCAGCAATACCATTCCAGTACCTGATGAATTCATTCATTCACTGCTTAGTTAATCAACTAAACTTTTCTGATTAACTGACATTTTATTTATTGAAAGCTGTGATTAAAATATTGATTTCTCAATGTTCCTAAGTTGAACAATTATTATTGTTTTTTAAATCTAAAATTGTTTCATTTGTGTTACTATTTGTATTATTAATCAAGGTCTGAAAACACTACATTTTCATTCAGGGAATAAATGCTCTTGCCCTGTAAATAAATATTTATATTTGGCATTTGTCAGTAATATAGAATAAAACGTAATATTCAATTTCGCCCAAGCACACACACAGTACCTACAAATAGTCAAAGCAGAGAAACTGATCATTTTGCTGTGATCTACTCATTTTTCTCGAGATGTATAATTAAGCAAAAATATTTTTTTTTATAATAACATGATACAAGATTTAACTAAATGTTTGGGAAAATAAGCTTATGTCCTTGGTGTACCCCCGAGATGTGACACAGTTTTAAAGAAATCCGTTGGTTCAGCCACAGTGGATTAGATTTGAATGAGTTAAGTTAATTAATTAATAAGTTTATATTAATAAATCCACGATCTGCAGATTTGATGTTGTGCAAGACACTCCATGTTTACATACTGTAATTTAAAATAAAAGTAGTGAGATTTTATGGAACTAAAGTTTAATTTAGCTTTTAAAACCACCAAATAAGTACAATTTTAATAACACCATGCATTGTTCATATCATTCACTGCCTGAAAATGCAATGTTTGTTTTTCCCTTTATTAAAACAAATGCTCTTCATTTACTTTAGCTATTCTTGCCACTGCCTTTGAAGTGTAATTAAATCTAGCACTCATAATTATTCAGGCTATGAACTGCTTTGCATCATTATCATTTTGTTGACTATATTGTCTCACCATTAGCATATTTTTATTAACCCCACCGTGTGAATAATTTACATGTCTTAAAAAGATGGGAGCTGCCCTGCATATTGGTTTGCTGTTTTTTTTATCTTGTTCATGATGATGAGCCTTGAGGGTGGCAGGAATAATTTGTGGCACCTGAACCAGGGCTTCGCGTCCACTCACTGGGCGGTGCTGCGCTGAAACTTGAGCTGACAGGAGACTCCCTGACATAATAAGAACACCCCCAATCTGCTTTTTTTACAATCCCAATGATGTCTTGGTCTCTGAGGAGGCATAGCATAGGGTGGGGTGTAATATGGTGAGCATGTCTCATTAGTACAGTGTGGAAGGTGGGAACACTGGTGCCTCCCATGTTGCCTCATCAAACTCATAGCAAGCTGGAGTATCTTGAAAAAAGGCTATATGGGGAGGGGTGGCGTAGTCATTAACCACAACACAGCCTCATGTTACACAGAATATGAGAGGATATTCAAGTGCACCTAATTCTGGGAACAGATATCGAGGTCATGCAACAATAGTATTAGTGGGGAATGGGCTGCTTGGGTTTTGAATGAGATTTAAAATTAATGACAGGAAAAGGAAACCACTTGAATGCACAATATATGGCCAAAAATTTGTAGACACATTTTATGAGTGCTCTCTGTTCTTTCAGCCACAGTCACTGCTAACAGGTTCATTATATGAGGAATACACGCAGGGAATCTTCACAGACAAACAGTGGCAGTAGAATGGGTCATACTGAACACTTCAGTGACTCTCAGGATGACACTGTCACAGATGTCAGTTAATCAGCTATCTGAACTGACCTTCTAAAACAAAAACCTGAAAAAAAATGTCCAGTATTGATAAAGAAATTGTCTGGCTTGCTCACAGATCTACCCTCAATCTACCATAACAAAAGATAATTTTGAGATCTACTGGAATGCCAGCTGTGAATCAGGGCTTACTGCCTAGAAGCAGTGCCCAAACTTAAAGTCACCTTCCAGAATCAAGTGAAAAGCCTTCTCAGGCACATGAAGACTATTATCACAGCAGCATTAGGACAGATTTTTGGATGTACCCACCTGCTGTAATGTACTTGAGATGGACTTTGTTCCTGTCTTGCTGTAACATTGTGTCTACTATTTGCTAATGTATTTATATAGCAGTTAAAATATTACCATTACAGCTTATGACTAAATGGAAGTTTTATTTCTTGCTCTACTCCCATGTTTCTAAATATAAGCAGCCTTTTAATTACATGCAACGTTGCATGCATTTTGACTTTATAATAATGCAGCCTTTACTCGTATGTAATTTACATACATTCGCATGGCCCACTAGATTACTTATGCAATATAGATGTCACCAGGGTACAAACACAGCTAATTTTAAAATGGCCAATGGACCTTTATAGATATAAGAGTGCACCAGGAAAAGTAATTATATCTTTTAATGTTAGTGATGGTGAAGACTTTTGAGAGAACCATGGATAGCAAAAGAAAATGCAAGCAAATGCAGTACTAATCAAAAGTATAAATGCATTCTATATTTTCTGTTTATATTCTGCTTATTCTTTATTTAAATTTTATTCATCACTGCACTTTGTAGTTCTGCAGTTACAGACTGCATCTGTTCAATCCATCAATCCATCCATCTGTTTCCCTATATATTTTGGCCTTTATTTCATTGTCTAATGGTCGGAACCCCCCCCCCCCCCTTTTTTTTTTACTTACTATTGTAAGATTTTATTCCTCTTTACCAATAATATCACATGTTATTGTCACCTTCAAAATCATTCTAGATGTATGTACCTGTCCAGTAGGCATCAGCATACCAAGTGCAATAATAAGCTTGTAGCTTCCTGGGGAATAAATTCAATGTGCCAGTTTCTGAAAAAAAGCCTTGCCCTCATCAATATCAAACCTACACCTTTATTAACATGCATGAATTATCATGGGATCCAACTTGCAACTGGAACAACACAGTTTATTTTTATATTGAGGAGGGAATTACAGCCTGAATCTGCCTGACCATTGGTTAATAAGAAAATCACAGTGTAGGAATATGGCACGATATAAATTGATAAGGTTTTTCAAATAGGTCAAGTATTATACAGTTATTCAGTTGATTTTATAAAGAGTAGTCCATCAGCCTATAGCCGGACAGCTGAAAGAGGAAAATAGAACTTTCACATATGTTATACAGCCAGTGCTGGATTTTAATAAAGTTACCCAGAAAGTAAAGGCCACCCTCACAGCTGAAAAGCTGAGGTAATAAGTGTTGCGATTTTCTGCTGTATCAAAAAGCATGTAAATGTCAGAAATTGCAGTTATATATAGCAAGCATATATAGTACACAGTCACAATTTCTACGGTTATTCATTCATTTAATATATAATAGTGACCCTAGAATGAACCAAATTGCCCAAAATACAACATAATATTTGCGGTCTCCAAAAATTCAAAAACCCATCCAGAAACATGTATTTGCTCGATTCAGTTTTCTGAGAAGGTTTTTCACTAGACTTTTGATGTTATATACTACTAAAGCTAAAGACTCACTGTTGACATTGTAATTCATCTAAAAGGTGGACTTCTTACCAGTTGTCTAAAGATGATGACCTGATGGCCTATCTAGTTTTTAAATGATTCATTTAGAATTTTTATTCATGAAGAACACCTGCACAACTACCCATGTGTGCAATAATCTAATCAAACCAATCGTTTGTTGGCAAAGCAATACAACCAGCAGAACGATGAAAAAGTGTTTTAATAATTTTGACCATTATTGTTTGTACCAGATGACTTACTTTGTGTATTTCTATAATTGTTGATCTCTGTGATTTTCCAAACAGTCTCTAATTAAAGCAATTTAGCAAGCAAAACCTCAGATGTAAACAACATAATGAGAGTTATTAACTTAGAATGGCCAGACTGGACTGAGCTGACAGAAAGGTTACAGTAACTCAGATAACCACTCTGTATAACTGTGTTGAGCCAAAATGCATCACAATATAGATTGCACAACCAGATAAACATTGAGGCAGATGAGATAAAACAACAGAGGATCACATTGGGGTCCACTTCTGCCAGTCAAGTACCTGGTTTGACTATTCTAGAACTGCTGAGATTTTCATTCACAAAAATCAACATATTCACTCAGAATGGTGCAATAAACCAAACATCCAGTGAGCAGCAGTTCTGCAGATGGAAACACCATCTTGATAAGAATGGCCAGAATGCCACAACTTCACAGAAAAGTTATTGTTTCTCAGATAATCACATTGGATTCCAATTATGTCAGCCAAGAACAGAAAACTAAGGCTGCAATGGACACACACTCACCAAAGCTGGACAGACTGAAAAACAAAACCTGCTCTAACAGGGTCTGCATTTGGCAAACGCATCATAAACTCATGGGCCCAACCTACTTTGTGCCTATATTCCAGGATGGTGGAAGTGGTGTAATAGTGGGGTGTAATGTTTTCTTACTAGATTTCAGGCCAATTATTACCAGTCAATTTTGGTTTGAAAGTCATAGCATGATTGAGTGTTGTTGTGGATCATGTGCATATCTTCATGGAGACAATGGCTGCTTGGAATATCTACAGAAACAGTGTGATACAATCTTGTCAACATTTAGCAGAATGAGTTTCTGATTAATTTTTCGAATTCATATTAGTATAGCACAGTGCCAGAGTTCAAACTCAGGACTTGGCTTGCAACATGATGCTCAAGTGGAGCGATTAGTGGCATGGTTTGGGGAGGTGGGAGAGAACAGAAGTACCCAGAGGAAAGCTACACAAACTAAAATCAACATAAAGTACTGAACGAGCCTAACATCCTGCAAACCCCATGCTGTCCTTTTCTCTAAATAAATCTGTAGATGAATAAACAGCAGGAGAAAATCATTGTGGTTTTACATTTTGTCATGGTGTGGATTTTTGTTCAGCAGATATTGATTCAATTTAAACCTCCCTTTATCAGTAATGGTATTGCAGCATATTACATTTGGCTCAGACAAAGGAATCATGTTTACAGGTATGCGCCGTTTAACATCTGCATTACATTCTGTGAAGCTGACCAGAATGGACATATATTATTTATTACCGTAATCACATAGTCTTTCAGTCCTTCCGTTCTGTAATTATAAAGTGTATTTTCACAAGAAAACTGCATGCAAGCGATACGCAAATGCTTGAGACATACTGCTGAAAATTCAAGTGAAACACAGAATCCCTACACAGAATCCCTAATGCTATCTCACTTTTTCGATTTATGGCTATTCACAATAACTTTAGAAAATACAATAATGTTCTGTTTTGATCCAGTCTAGGAGAAAGCCATATTGCATGAGAAGTTGGCATGATGGACCTGACAGAAGTCAAAATGTTTTTGAAACAGAAGTAAAAAATGCATTGACAAACGGTGGAAAATATGCGAGAAGTGACATATGGCACAAGTTTGAATATGGTATCATAGATTATGGTGTAGACTGACTACAGGAGAGTTTGTGGATTGTACATTTATGCATTGCAAGCTTTTTTATCTGCTGATGTGGACTGAGCTGTACAGATAGCCTGCTGTTACATCATCCAGTTAATTACTAAACATTTGCAGAATATTGATGTATGTATAAATAATGTGCTGCATGCACAGGAAATTTGTGGGGTGTGGTTCACATCCACATTTAGTCACAGACTCATCTCCTGCATCCACACTGTGTAACAGAGTAAGCTCAGAGAAGGGCTCGGATGATCTAAGCAAAGGCAGAAGGCTGGCAGTCTGTCTCCTTGTGCGGGGCTAATAGGCCTAATGATGTAAGTGTGCATTATGATCCATACAGATGATAGGGGAATGAGTCATCCATAGAACAGACTCCAGCCTAGGTTTATGGCCTCAGATCCCATCAGGGCCTGTTTGACTGAATAAATCTCACTAGAATTTAAGACATGCTTTTAGCTTCATTTACAGCGGACCCGGAGCTGATGATGTCATCTGCAACCTGAGGCCAGTGCTCTGAGACATTATACCCTCTGTTTGGGAAGTGGGCAAGTGAAATGTGGGTGCTGTGAATATTTATAGTAGCTTATATCTTTCCACTCTCATTCAGCTTATTGTCTATGAAAGCTGTAATCATGCCCGGAAGAAGCAAAGATCTGCTCCTCCGCCTCCTGCGCTGCTGATTACATTATTCTTTTGATTTTAGTAGCTTTGATGGTAGAATTGGGGGGTTGTTTGTTGATTTCCAAATGATAAAAATTGTCTTTATTCTGCTTCTTGACTGGAGTTACTTACACATAAGACTATTTGGGAAGAGGGAGGGGTATTAAGATGGTAGGGATATGTCACCATTAAAAAGATTGGTAAAATAATGCATATGTGGTTAAACACACACTGGTATTACGAAAGGAATCTAACTATTAATTGAAGCAAATTTATCCAAAGGGAAAATGTTTCTGGCATGCATGGGCACACCTGGACTGCTTGCACTAACATTAGATCAAGAGAACTCTGAAACCCAAAAGGATGGAAGCACCTGAGAGAGCTGAGACACGGGTCAAGTGCATCAAGTCAAATTTATTTGTATAGCACTTTCCACAATGGAGTACTGTCTTAAAGCAGCTTTACAGCTATCTAGGCCAAGAGCAAAGCTAAGGCACATCAAGGAAAAAGTCCCTAAATGTGATAAAGAAGAAACCTTGCAAGGACCAAGACTTAAACAAGTGACCTTCTTTGGGAGATTAGACACAGAAACAGATGGAACAGAATTTAGTGGAACTCATGCCTAAGAGTAGGATGGGGACAGGATGGAATAGGTCATCAGACACGTATATAAAACTGGACTCAAACTAATGCTTGTGTCAACCGATAGGGTATACATACATGAACTAAGATTTCAGGTCTCTGTTCTTTTGGGTAACAGTTCCTGGTTCATGTCTACGTTCCACCAGACAGGAGCTCCTGGTTTATTTATCCATAATATTAGGCAGATGTTTCTGGTTTATGTCTATCTTGCACTGGGCAGCATTTTCTGGTTCATGTCTTTGTTCTACTTGGTTTGTGGTTCACGTCTTCATTGTAATGGACACAAATTCCTGATTTGTGTTTCTGTTCCACTAGGCACAAATTCTTGGTTCATGTCTCTATTCCATTGGGCAGGAGTTCATGGTTCATTTATTTGTTACACTAGGCAAGAGTTCCTGGTTCGTGTCTCTGTTCCGCTGGGCTTGAGTTCCTGGTTCATGACTCCGGACCACAGGGCAGTTGTTCCTGGTTCATGTTATACTGGCCACAGGGTTCCTGGCTCATGTCTGCATTCCACTAGGCAAGCATTAATTCAGTTCAATTCAATTCAATTCAATTCAATTCAATTCAAATTTATTTATATAGTGCTTTTTTCAAAATGGTGTATTGTCTCTAAGCAGCTTTACAATATTATATTATCTTAAAAGGCTAATCCCAAATTCAGCAAGCCTAGGGCGACAGTGGCAAGAAAAAACTCCCTGAAAGTAGTAGGAAGAAACCTTGGGAGGGCCAAGACTCAACAGGGGACCCATCCTCCATGGGAGGCCTAGATGTTAATTAAATAAATACTTAAAAGTATATTAAATTATAACAGAATTAGGTAAATAATTTAAATCAATAACAAATGAATAATAAAATGTAAATTAGTAATAAAATAAATACACTAAATTAAAAAACAAAATAGATTATAAACTGAGTCCTCAGTGGGAGGTCCTTTGAAGCACATCATCTCCTAATGTCCAAACAATGGAGGGAGTTACTGCACTCTGGTGGGATTGGGATTTGTTGAAGGGGACCAGTATAGGTGATGCTGAGCTGGAAGAACATCTAGGTGTGTGGTGCTTTAACTGGAACATCAGCTCTAAATGAAAAGAGAAAATGTAGTTATTGATGGGTTAGGGACACAGAGTCTATTATCCATTACTGATGCCAGGTGCAGCATGAAAACTCCGGCAGCACTAACTATAGCAGCATAGCTAAAGGAAGAGAACCAGAAGTTAACACAGCCAAGAGGCAAGAGGCAACCTGAGCTATGCGTCATAGTCTAAATCTAACTAAAAGCCGGAGTAAATAAGAATGTTTTAGCCTTGACTTTAAAATTTAGAGAGTGTCTGGATATCTAAGTGGGAAGTTTATTCTATAGTTGGGGGGCCAAGTAGGAGAAAGCTTTTCCCCCTGCAGTGACTTTTTAAAATTCTAGGTACTGAAAGGAGCCCTGCAACCTGTTAGCATCCTTGCCATGCACACCTTTATTGCCCAGGTTTGTATACATTAACATTAGTCAATGCAAGGAAGGCCTTTATCTGATTTGTGGTTACATTGGATTTCTTACAGACCTTATGGACTATTGCCCTAAGAGTGATCTTTTTTGTTTGACCAATACTGTGGAGGGTTAAAACATCCTGCGATTTTCTCATTTTGTACACAAATCTAAATGTGGATTGCCAAAAACTTTTTTGTTTTCCATATTCATGAGCACCAATCACTCTTTGTGTGCTGTGAGCATCAGACTTTAATATAACCCTGTTCTTTAAATGCAACATCACCCAACAAAAACACCCAACTTCAATTGAAACCTTTAAATTCACTGCTAACCCATACAAATATGTAATATGGGATTATTAAGTTTCTCAATAAATCAATGCCCAAGTAGAGTCATAAGTAAATGATATATTTATTTAGAAATACAGAAATACAAAAAAAAAGAATTCTTTTCACAGAAACTTTTAAAATGTAATCAATCTGGTCCAAACTCCAGAAACTCCACACTATATAAGGCATTGGGTGCAGTATTGGTAAAGGTGCTGTATTGTACAGTTGCTCCCTGATTTATGATGAAAATATGTTCTGAAAAATCCATTATAAGTTAAATGTACATTTATCATAAACCAATGAGTTTAACATATGCTATACTGTATCATAGCAGAGTCTATTAAACATTAACACTTGAAAGTGAAAAGGATAAATATGTGAATACAGTATGTTGTTACTATTTTTGAGGTACCTTAAAGATAAGAATTAAATTTTTTGCTGTTGTTTGTTTGTTTTAATACTCATAGGTATAGTGTTTACTGTTAAGTCTCTTTTGGACAAATGGGTTTTTTTCTCCGCTTACGTTCACCCACCTCTCCTACTGAATATAAAAATGAGTTGAAAGATGGGAGCCG
Organism: Parotocinclus haroldoi; assembly: GCA_034779995.1. NCBI lineage: Eukaryota > Metazoa > Chordata > Actinopteri > Siluriformes > Loricariidae > Parotocinclus > Parotocinclus haroldoi. The sequence goes on along the minus strand of JAUZST010048978.1, from coordinate 1,771 downwards.
AATCCTGTTCTAGAGACTGTTTGTTTTTGTTAGCATGTGTTTAATCTTTGTATACTTAACATAATGTACAATCATTATATTATGGAAAAGATAAGATTTTGTATATTATATAGTACACGGAATAACTGATATATATGCACACATATTAATCTCATGCGAAAACAGCGCTTAACTCAGGCTGAATTATAAAAAGGCAAAAGTTATAGTAGAAAGAGTTTAATAACTATATAGAGCCAGAATTCCCTTCACTGATAATTCTCCCAATGTCACACAAATATGGACACACAAGGACACACAGAGACACTGACAGAGACCTGCACTGATTTGAGCTATTATGTATTGGGTTATAAATACTTTAATGTTAAATCAGATATAATACAAGGTATGAAAATATATTCTGGGCTATATTCTAAATATCCTGGCAAAATGACCTGACGATGCCCCTGATCAGAGCTATGATGTTTATGCAACCCACCTTACATTCTGTCAGAATCCCGGATTTAGTTGCTCCTTTGTGTAAAACAACTGAATGGCATACTGCATATAGAAATGCTATTGAAATACTGCTAAAAAGAGTCTTCTCATAAATATATAACTGGCAGTCTATTAGTCTTCAAATTTACTACCTCCCGCAGGTGATACCAATTTAGATAAGGACTTTGTGTAAGTGATATAGATAATTTAGTTATATTAAATTAAATATTGGAACACTTTTGTTATATTAATGAACACCTTAAATCACTGTGAAATATTATGTGAAGGAAATAGAACTGTCTAGACTCAACAAATCAATTGTTAGATTGCAGCCACAGAAATATTTCTCAAGTGCAGGTTCATGCTGGATGCCTCCCCCCAATTACGGACAGCTGCTGCCATGTTCCCAAGTCAGTGTGGGACGTAAAAGCTTTTCACACCCTTCTTGGAAGTTTTTTTCTCAGCATCAAGGAGTCGCCAATCTAGTGACTTTTTGTACAAATCGTGTTCCAGTAGACCAAACAGCATGAACATTGTGCATGCCAGAAATATAATAAATGAGCTATTACTCAACATGTACTGTAAATACTGTTTGAATATGCTTACAGGTTGCTTGGTTTATCATGTACAGAGAGTAAGAGAGTAGCAGCAAGATGTAAATGACTGATACTAGGCATCTGGAACTATTTAGACATGCATTTGTTGACAAATGAAATGAAATCAAATGAAATAAAGTGGCAAAACATGAGAGATCTCAAGTTCATACTGTCTACAATGAAAGAAAAAATCAAAGTAAATGTTAGAAACAGCGTTTTTATGTGCAATTTCCCCATACTGTCCGACATTTTTGTGATTTGTAGTTGTAATTTTTTACTTTAGTTTTTCAGTCTGCATGAAACACAAAGCGTGTTTGTCCATATCCTGATAATTATTTTTGCCATTCCCCTTCATTTTAGACCAGAAAGTGATCACTGTTCTCATGATCTCCAAGTTTACATGACCAGAGTAAACTTCACAGACATAGGGTAAACATGCAAACTCACTTAAGCTGAGTCCCCGTTAGGATCAAACCAGGGATGCAGGAGCTATGTGGTGAACACAAAGTAGTATTCTATCCACTTATGACTTTCATTTATCATATATCTACTTTAACTCTTTCATCCTTCTAAGTTTAAAAACAACAGTTATGGCTATGAACTTATAAAAAAGATTATATATACTATTATGAAATGGGGGGTAGGACCCAAGGGTGCAGGACAGGAGGGACGAACGACGTAGAAAAACGAGGGATAACACA
>JAUZST010048967.1:0-25170 GCA_034779995.1 Parotocinclus haroldoi | reverse complement strand
CACACACACACACACACACACACACACACACACACACACACACACACACACACACACACACACATATATATATATACTCATGATTATCAGATTTCGCCATATAAGAACTCGAGTTAAGATTGAGTACATTGGGTGATATTTTTTTTGCTGCTGTACAGCTGCTCACTCATGAAATTCCACAGTCAGTCGAACCAACATCATTCTGTGTCAGTGACATTGATGTAGGACTACAGGACTTACAAACCCTGTTTTTAAAACCCAGAAATACTGCTGCATCTGATGTCCCCATGCCAACGCAACAAAAATGACCAGGTTACAACCATGACAACACAAGTGATGTCTTCTGTAAAGTCCCTCACAACTCAAATCAGATAAAAAGCTAGTATGTGTTGCTCATAAAGCAGTCCATCGATAGATTAAATTAAAGGCTAAAAATATGCACCCATATAAGAGAACCAAATACAACACAGCAACTGTGTGCACCACCTAAACATAACCCCTTATATCAGATAACCACTGTAAGCCAGAAAGCATCTTTCATATTACATGCTATTCAACAATTTTTCTTTTGACCAATGACTTGCATACAGGTCACATGGATATAACACTAACCTTTGACCCTTTCTCCACGGTTCAGCTGGATCTCTCCTTCCCCCTGGGGTGTGTAGGGCTTCACAACAATAAAGGTGCGCCCGGGCACAGCGCTGTAGAGTTTCCGCTTAGGCCCGCGGGCACCGGCAAGCGTGTGCGAGGGCCCACTGGGTGGAGGACTCACATCCCGCTGCACCGTTCCAGGGCTGTAAACAAAAACATAGGTTACCGTGGTGATGCCAGGCAACTGGTAGCCAAATCCGGTGGTCACTGACATGGTCCTGCGAATAGTGAGTAGGTGTGTGTGTGTCTTCACACACACATACACAGGTGAGCAAGCACACACTTAGTGTGTGTAGGTCCTCTAGTCCTGGACCGGCCAGGCTGTCAGGTGAACACGACTCTACTCTCCCGCTCTTTTCCTCCTCTTCCTCCTCCTCTTCCTTCTCTTCCTGTCTTCCTCTCCTCCTCCTCCCCTCTCCCTCTCCCTGACGCCCGTTAGCGGCTGCCTGTCGCACGGCACGCCGAGAGCTGGGGGAAGCTGGGCATGTCCGCTCCCCGTGGCTCTGGCTGGCACGCACGCACACACACTGACGCGGCTGCGCTCTCTCGCCGTGCCTGTGCTGACACACAAACTCCGGCACACACTCTCCCTCTCTGCTCATCCTAACCCGTAAGCCAAGCGTCAGCGATGACAAGGCGCCACCACTGGGGGGTCTGGATTGATTAGCGTATGGAGTGCATCTTACCTATCCCCTCCTAAAACACCAGCGATGCAAACACACTCTTTCTTACTCTCTCACACACACAGACACACACACAGAGACACACACACACACACACACCTGCCACCACCGTAATCAACAGATAGCCCCTCCCACCTCTCTCTCGTACTCCCTGCCCTCCCCTAGCCCACAATTTCTCTCCATCACTCCGTCCTTCCAGTTTTCTAGTTGCTTACCCTATTTCCCTCTCTCTCTTTTTATCCCTTCCTCCCTCCCTCCCTCCCTCGTTCTCTCTGAAAGACAGCTTCTGAATCTTAATGCAGCTGCAGACTGAGTAACCGCTGCTGTATGCCTACCTCATTCATCTCTGAGCCGTCCCACTTGCTCATTCATCATGAACTACCTCCCCCCCTCTCTTTCTCTCTCTTTTTGTCTGTCTGTCTCTCACTCACTCACTCACTCACTCGCACACGCACACGCGCATACGCACACACACGCGCACACACACACACACACACACACACACACACACACACACACACACACACACACACACACACACACACACACACACCACCAACAACCTGTACATCATCTCAGAATGCTTACTAATGCATGGGCAGTCTGTTCTCACACCCTGCAATCTCTGATTTCCTAACAGTGTAAAGCAGCTTCTCTTGCCCTTCCCTCTCACCTCCCTCCCTCCCTCTCACAGCCTCTGTCACTGGCACATCATGTAACACCTGGTTAGCATGCTGACTAAGTTTTTAAGCACCAAGATGTGATTTTCTGTCCGAGTCATTTATGTAGTCTCAAACTTTCCTGTACAAAAATACATATTTTTTGTGTTCTCCATTTTCTCCACCAAGATCTATCCATTTACTAAATGAATGAAAAGTTACTAAATGAATGCAGGAACTGCATATACTAGAGTTTGCAGATAAAGGATCTAAGTGAGAAGTAAAAAGTAAATACAAAGTCAGTGAGATAAGGGTATGGATAAGAGTTACGAGAAAGGGCCAAGTAAATAGAGGCGGGCTTTTAGAGAAAATAATAAAGAAGATATGAAAATCAGTAGATCAGCCAGAAGAGCAAAATATTGGTGAGGTCCTTCCACTTCCACACAGCAATGGATGCATGTTTTCATACATACATTTATTATATACTGTATACTGCTTACATCAATCTGGAGATGTATCCAAATGAACATGAAGCAATTAAAAAAAGATAATAAAAAAAAATGAAAAGACAAAAGAAAGTTGTTCGATTACGCAAATGAGATACAAACTCAAACATTGTGATTGGATAGCATGCAACATATTCATGGTTTTGAACAGAAGTATGTTAAACTGGATAAGAGTGCCACACATTGACTGTTGAGTAGGGTGTATGGTCACCCAAGACTGCCAAAACAGCTCTTGTGGGATCCTTTTCGTATTTATTTTGAAATATCCCCTTATATTTGTGTATAATAAATATTTTTCTAGATAAGGTAGCCTGTTAAATAAGGAATGCAAATGCACATGTAAAACAGTTCACTCATTTACTGTCTAAGTCCCTATGGTGCGACACACTAAACTGAACACCATTATGTGTTTTGCTTGCAGTTACGTGGAGGTACTTATAGTTTACAAAATTGACTGGATACCACAAACCTCACTAGCTTCACCAGTAAACCCTGGTTTAGTGCCCTAAAGTAACAATACTACTAGACCATCAAGCTACACATTAAAATCAATTTACATCCAAACATACTCAGATTCAATTCCAAATGTTACACTATGATGCAAAATGCAAACGTGAAAACAGTACAGTAGAGACCTTTTCTAGTATTGCACATGTTTTACCACATCATGAGACATGGGGAAACATTCTGAGGATACAATAATACAATAAATGTCTTTACACATCTTATGTGTGTGCATTGAAAGCAATTTGAAACAATTGAATACGCTCATATTTCATATACTCACCAGACAAGTCAAAAAAGTCAGACAATAATTAGAGCGAGACTATGTGACACTGCTGGAACACCTGTATAACTGTATGCTATAAAAGCACACGTAATTTCACCTATATTCTTCAAACTGGGGCCTTTGTAACACCCAAATGCAATGTCACTTTTCATTAAGATCAGGTTTCCGACACACTTTCCACACATCACACAAAACATTCACTGCACTGTACCACCTCACGTCAATCTATGAATCCCGTTGCACACCCTGCAAGTTTTTATAGGTTATATAATCTGCAGGAGCCTGAAGTTACTACCAACTTGAGCACACAAGCTAACTAAATGTTTCTGCATAATGAGCTTACTATACTATTTTCATTCTATTTCCATACTACTTCTTTCACTCTGCAAGGACAGAGCTTAACTTAATAAAAGCTAACCACAAAGTAGATCTTTGTGTTAGCTAGAACAGCACTCTAGTGGAAGAGCTCAAAAATCTCTCTTCATCCCCCATAGTCTTTCTTCTGTTCCTCAGCTCTAAACCCAGGCTAATCTCTTATCTCACAGATACTACTGACCAGATCCAAATCCAAGTAACTACAGAATAAGCCTAAAATAGACAGTAGTTTGTACCAAGTGGAATAATGTGATTTTTGTCCTAAATTTTACCTCTAATCATAATCAAATCTCCTACACCCTTTACAACTCAGTTACACAACAAAACAAAAACGAAAGACCTTAATGCAACTGCTTTTACTTGGGACACACAAATGTCAACAGTGACTCAGAAGTTTTCTTGTCCTCTTCACAGCTGCTAAGGAGAGCAGATGGGTGGACCAGCTGATCCAAGAGAAAGAGGCAACTCTTTTGTTAAAGCCCTCATCTGCTCTGGGCTCCACAGTGACTCCCAGTTGGCTTTAGCTTCAGTTTGTGTTTCTGGGTTTTTTCACGTTTCCTGTTAGCACTCAGTACAGTGCTATTTCTTCAGTGTAAACCTTATATTCTTGCATTTATTACTGCAATTCTCTTTTCATTACCATCGCAAGTGAAATCCCAAATAAGCTGTCACAAAATAGCTCTCTGCACTTTACTATACTTTAAAAGAGACCTTTTCATCCTGTCCTATCTCTCAAATCCCATGGCTTTTCCATGGATATGTCATAGCTCACACTCAGAAGCTATGGTATACCCAGACTCTCGTACTCCCACTAATCTGCAAATGTCTCAGCAACTCAGCACATTAATGGGCTCCTTGCTATATCACCAATCATTCACACCAATCACCAATTACATTCTCGATAATACTCCTGTTTACACATATTTATAATGTTTAATGGAATATGTCAATGTTCTGGTACACCCAAGGCAAAACCCCCAGGTGCTCCGCTATTGTTCACTGGTACACCCCATGTGACACTCTCAGGTACTCAGGTTTACACTCAAATTAGGTCTGCTAGTACACACAAGCTCACACATTTTGGTGCTACACTCAGGCCAGTGGCACAGCCAAGCTAAATACTCTAGGTCCTGGCATTCTTGGGTTCTATGATGCACCCTATTTCATATATTTAGCTGCTATTTAATATCACAATTCATCCACTCAAGTATTCGTATTCACAGCCCAGCCCACTGGTGCACCCCAACCATTCAATTCTTCTGTACACTCAAGTTCACGCATTTGGGCTCTTTAATGCTTCCCACTGATAATACCTAATATTACAGACCCAGTATTTATAATTTGCCCAACGTCTTAAAGCACACGGTTATTAAAACTCAACCCTTGCATGTGCAGCATAGCAACATTACAACAACTTGTATTCAAATACATAAGAGTTCTAAAATTAAATGGATTTTCTATAGATGCTGAGAAACTGGTGCATGCATTTGGAACCTCTGTTACCAACTGGATGTTCCGTTTGATGGTAGTTACGGATGCGGTGGCCCGAGTGCTGACTGAAACTAGAAAGTTGCATCCCATCAGCCTGTCAGCTCTGGTTACCAGTCTGATTTCTCATTTATTTAGCAACATTACTTGTAACATACCCTCATAGGCCATTTTACACATTACACCTGTCCAGCCGCTTGTTAACACAAGTATTCAATCAGCCAATCAAGTGGCAGCATTCAGGCATATAGACAGCTTACTAGAAAGGCAATGTGTTACAACCAAGGTATGAAATAGAGCATCACTGAGTGTGCTAAATACGAAACGTCGAACTTTGAAGAAGAGGCACTACAACAGCAGCATACCACACAGGTGCTACTCCTGTCAGCAAAATAATCGTACAATGCCTGATCTGATGAGTCTCAATTTCTGCTGTGACATTCAGATCGCAGGGTGAAAATTTGTCTTAAACAACAAAGTATCAGTGGTTCAGGCTATTGGCGGTGGTGTAATTGTGTGGGGGATATTTTTGACACATTTTGATGGTTACTTTCAGCAGGATCACATGCCATGTCAGAAAGCTCAAATGATCTTAAACTGCTTTCCTGACATTGTTCACTCTACTCAAATGTCTAACAAATATACTATCATTAGCAACAAGAAAACAAAACTCCCTCTTTGCCGCTTCTATTTTCTATGAGTGTGTTTTGATAACTGTTCCTTTTCCAATTCTCAGTTTTTCTGTTTGTCAATTTCAAAGAGGACTGTTGCATTATTATTTGTGATAGTTAAAAATTTCAGTACTTTGTTCGCTGTGGCAACCATCAGTTTACTGGAAATATAGTGATTTCCCAGACTAAAAAAAACTTGCAGTAATGGTGATCACTAGCTGACGCTTACAATCAAATCAGAAACCTCAAGTTTTAAATTGTGTTTCCATAGAAAGAAAAAAAACATGTGTTACTTACACTTACAATGCTTACAAAATATTTTTAAATATCCCATAATGAAATATTCCCTAATTTTTGTGAGCACTGAGTGTACTTTCATATGGCAAAGATAAGGTAAAGTTAAGGTAAAGCATGTAACAGGTTTTGCTCACCTTTCCTTAACAGTCTTCAATGTAAGGTGAAAATATTATTTACCAGAAAATAGAGATTTAGACGTTATAATGTGTAATATGGGTGTTCACAACATTCAGCTGCATAGTGTATTAGATAAAGAAAATTATGCTTTTTTTTACTCTATTGACCTGCAAATCAGTCCATTCTGTCTTGAGCAGCCAATAGAAAATCAGCAGCATTCTGTCCTCTGGCTGCATGGCTCTATTGGCAGAGGTGAGGGAGTGACCTGTGTCTCAGTAATATCCTGAGGTTGGAATCCATCACGGAAGCTTCTAGACTGACACCTCATTTACCTGGGCTGCACAAACAAAATTGATTTCCTTTTCAAAGTCAATAAATCACTCCATTCTTTTTGTCTGCCTTTCTCTTAAGAATTCATAAATTGGAAGTCTAATGAAACAGCAGAAAAAAATTACGGAATTGTGTGATCCTCAACCTCAATAGATGAATCATTTTTGAAAATATAGCCTTGCATGTTTCCTTAGCCTTCTAAAGCTATGATTATCATGCAGCAATATCATATGATAATGCAATTAAATGTTAAGACAGGATACTCTACACCCGTATGTACAATTATGATAATCATTTTTTGATTATTTCCCTGTACTAAGTGAATTTACTTATAATGAAAGTCTAGCTCAACCATTCAATTACACCAACAAAGCTTTCATACTCAAAACTACCCAACAATCATATTGGCGCTGTGAAAAGTAAAAGTCAAAAGTAAATACAAAAAAAAGAAAACATTCAGGTTCAAGCCTTCTTATCAACATACACACTTTCAGAGTGTTACAATGCTTCTTCATATGTTTCAGATTTTTGAATACAAACAAAACCCATTTAACAAGAGAACCTCCTCAGCCACATAATGTCAGTCTGTCAACAATCGCAGAGTAACCGGTATTGTGGGTCGGATTGCACAGAGATGTTGGGTAGACAGCATAGCACCTACAGAGTGGGTGTAGTTCTTTTATTTTGGTGGGGCAATGTCTGGAAATTTTGCAATAAAATGCTTTCAATAATATTTATTGCTGGCTACACTGTTGCTACAATTGTATTCACTGTTAGATTAATGATTCATCACAGATGTGTCAGGCGGATAATGGTCAGGTCTGTTGCAAACTGGTGAAGTTCTACATCAGAGCTGGCAAACCATATCTTTATGGACTTTGTTTTAGGCAGGCTGGGCAGAATGTTGATTAACTGACTTCTTGGGGAGGTGGAAATCAATGAAAGTGTCATACTCAAAGTCGCTGAGGTTTTCAGTACAACCCATTCTACTGTCACTATTTGTTAATGGAGAGTTCATGCCTGGATGCTTCATATCATAAAACTGTCAGCGGTAAGTGTGGCTGAAATAACTATTTACATGGAATATCCACTGTACATAGTTTTCTCCATGACATGCACATTAACCTCATAGACCCAGAATTGTTCTTAAATTACTCATAGAAAGATAATATAAAAAATGCACACATTATTTCTGTAGGCCTAAATAATTAAATTTGTGCATATGAAATATAAAATGGGACTGTGTTATCCTAGTGGTTAAGGTACTGGACTCTGGACCAGATGACCCAGGGTTCAAAATCCACTGGGTTGGGTCCTTGAGCAAGACCCGCTGAATGCCATAATTTACATAATACATAATACATGTAAGTGGGAATATTAAGATCAAATAAGTATTAAGACAGCACATTGTCAAACCAAGCCACAAAGATTTTATATACACTCTACATTAGTCAACTAATGATTGTAAAGTAATGATTCAGAGTGGACAAAAGTTTAAATTGGTCAGCTAGACAGTGTTAAAGAAGTCCTGTGTACTGGGAGCCAACCAAGGCTGACCTGACACATTTTGTACTGGAGAGTGGGCACAGCACACCTGGTTACTAGGAAGTGAAATAATTAAATTTATAAATTAATTAATTATTTAAACAAACATATCGGTGTAAATAAATGCCTGAAGTCTGTGCCTGAATCCACCTGTAGATGGATCACAGACTTACAATCCAGAGTCAGCGTGTAAGGCTACGAAAGAATGTTTCGGACACACGGACCTTAAATACAGGATCTCCGCAAGGCTGTGCACTATCCCCTCTGCTCTTCTCTATTTACACGAACTGTTGTACCTCTAGCCATGATTCTGTTAAGCTTATTAAGTGTGCAGATGACACCACCCTCATCGGGCTCATCGCGGATGGTGATGAATCTGACTACAGGAGGGAGGTGGACCAGCTGGTGACCTGGTGCAGCAGCAACAACATGGAGCCCACAGCCCATAAGACAGTAGAAATGATCCTGGACTTCAGGAAAAACACAGCCCCCCTGGCCGCCCTCATACTCATCGACACCCACATCACACCTGTGGACTGTTACCGTTTCCTCGGCACCACCATCACCCAGGACCTCAAGTGGGAGTCGACCAAAAGATCTCTCATCATGAAGGCCCAGCAGAGGATGTACTTCCTGCATATGTCAGCTGTGGAAAGCCAAGCTGCCGACCCAACTGATGGTGCAGTTCTACACTGCCATCATCGAGTCCATTCTCAGCTCCTCCATCACGGTGTGGTATGCCGGGGCCACTGCCAGGCTCCCCTCTCTCCATGACCTGTAAGTCTCCAGGACTGTGGGACGAGCACGCCGAATCACAGCTTTTCCTTCAAACCCTGCACACAGACTGTTTGAACTACTTCCCTCGGGCAGGAGGCTTTGGTCCATTCAGATCAGAACCTCCTGTCACAAGAACAGTTTCTTTCCCTCTGCCTTTGGACTCATGAACAGTTTATAATCACGTCAATAAAATCTCTACCTCAATAACTCTTAACACTGCATTTCTCTTACAATTTCAAGTAGCACTGTTGCTCTCTGTTGCACATAACATTATACAGTATTTTTTAATCTTATTTTATTTTGTATTCAGAGATTTATTTTGTATTTACTATTTTATTACAGTGTGATATTCTTCATGTTTCATGTGCACCTTTATGCCGAAGCAAATTCCTAGTCTGTGAAACCTGTTCACTGACAATGGCAATAAAATCCGACTCTGGTTCTGATGTAATTGATGTTCAAGAACATTGACCAACTGTTTCCCTACATATATAGCATTATATTAAGCATGTTATGCATGAAAGATATAAGTGTAATGTTGTTGTGATAGTGATACACCATACATACTATTTTGCAATCTGTTATCCTTAAAACAGCATAAACCTGCTGTTTAATTGACTGAGCTATAATTTCAGTGATCCAGTTTTTTTGTTGCTACACTTTTGTAAAGGCATTGCCATTATTATTATTATTTTTGCATTATTCTTCTGAAAGCATTTTATTTCACAGTAGCAAAATGTCAGTTACACATTTAAACACTGCAAAAACACAGCACAAAGTATAGCTGAAACATGAAACATAGAAAAAACATTTATGCCAAATGTTGTGTACAGTACTTCAGTGTTCAGTAGTTGCTGGTTTATTGTCTGTTTCATCAATCTCATAGTAAAAATGAATTGCTCACTGCTTGCTCTTACAAACCTTGGGATGGAAGGCTTTTTGACTATGTCTTGATTAGTCAGATTATAGTTTTCAATGTGTTTGTAATTATATTAATCTGTTGTAGTTTAATGTGCATTGGCGTAGTGTCGGTACCCTGCAAAAGTTATTACATAACAGTTTTAGTTGCTGTTGTACTTCCAGATTCCTTAAATATTATGTTATTACATATTATATATATGTGTTTTCACTACATACATTTTGCAAAATTATTACTGCTGCTGCTTCAGAACATAATGAAATGCTTTAATGTGTTAAAAAAACAACTGAACTGTTACATTACATTAAGTTTTTTTTACGTTTTAAGATTCGTTTTTATTTGCTTGATTTATTTATAGTGAGCAAATGGTGTAAAGATATTAGGAAAAAATAGAAGCCATTGAAATTAACTACACTGCTCACAAAAATTTCAAATGTCATTTTGAAATATCCTTTAATTTCTTTGGCCACTATGTATGAAATTAAATAAGAGAGGCATAAACAAATGACAGGGGCTTTTTGCAGTTTTGGTGCGCTTAGCAAGACTTGCATTTGTGTCACTGACATGGAAGAGTATCACTGAGACAAAGCTAAAGCAGATTCATTGTACATTGTATGTCACATACTTAAGAATCCTCAGCAGTTCCTGCAGGACTGTACTGCATATATACTACTGTATGTAGGAGCTATATTGCAATGTATAAAAGTCGTTTATTATGATTATTATAATCATATATTTTACTGGTGTACACTGGTGTATGTAATGCAACTGTTTTATGTTATTCAAATTATAGCCACGTTTAATTATTTAATCCAGTTTTATAAAAGCAAAATGTACTATAGTGTATAAAAAGCAGCAGACCACCCCAGCCTTATAGTGACAGTTTCTTTTTATACTCATGTTACTTGAAATAGTACATGGCATAAAATTGCTATAACACATGGCACCGACAAGTATCTCACAGCTTTACAATACTGTAGCACCTTGTTAGTGTTGTACAGTTGTGATATTATATTGTTGCAGTTGGCCAAAGAGACTGTTCTCACTCTAATATTAATGCTGCTTAATAACAACACAGCTGATCGCATTAATTTCAGGAATTTTGGAAAATGGGTGAGTCATAGCCTCACACCTAACCCTAAGCAGAATCTGAGTGGGCGGGACTGACAATGTCATTAATTACACACTCCCCTGGTCCCCACAGATACCTTGGGGGAGGGACAGGTGGACACAGCTTGAGACAGGGCAAGTAACCAGAAAAAAGGTAGAGACTGTCAGACAGATGATGTGTTATTGGTGCAAAATGACTTACCCAAAAAGAAAATGCTACCTGTCACTATTAACATATTTTATATAGACACAGAAACAGAGACCACTGTATGGTCATGCACAGATAACAGGTCTCAGTTGATGATTCAGAGGGGATAGGATATCAGTGCATACTGACAGATGGACAAGTAGGACAGAACACAACAAACACATCCCTCAGGACCTCACAGCATGCGTGAGACAGAAAGCCAGGCAAAGCAGGCTGTTAAATCCTTTCACAATATCAATAATGAAAAATCAGAAGCCAAGAAATACGTAGCATTAACAAAAGTCAGCTGGGTCAGTATTGAAAAATTTTGTCTCCAAAGTCACTTCCTGAAGTGACAGTGACTGCTGACGTGCACACTTGACAAAGCAATTGTATACAAACAGTCTGACGTAAACAGCTGCTTTCATAAACAGTAATGTAATTACACCATGCAAAAATAACAAAAATACAGTTCCAAGCACACTCTCAGAAATTAAACTAGTATCTTTAATTCTAATCCAAACATAAAACGTATGTTCTGCTCACCTAAAGCAACAAGTTTTTTTGACATCTGATGAAAAGTCAGCTTTTTAAACCTAAAGCAAAGACTAGAAAACAGTTTATGGGTTTTACTGCTTTGACAACACAAGGCAAAGAAGCTTTTTGAGAAACTGTCTATATTTCCCTCACATTGCAGAGCAATCGTATCAAGGTTGATAATGACCTAATTATCCGTTCTGACTTTCCAATTCCAAGGTTGAATGCACCATAAAGACAATATTGCAACAAACCAAAAAAAGGCACAATAACTCTTCCTGATAGCAGTCTATCCCACCCCATCAAATTTTGAGACTGTCAGAGTTGTTTCCCATGAATATAGAACAGAGTTTTTTCATTGGTAGGATGGCATGTCCACCCAAATTAGGTCATTATGCCCATAATGCAGCCCCACTGTAGAATCTCTTGCTAGATATACCTGCTTATTTGTATACTAGTTTCTTAAGTCTGCAGTGGTAATTGTCCCTTACATTGCTCTCATTCATAGCCAATGTCTTTGAAAACTGTTTGAATTAATTTATTCATTAATTCAGTGGCTTCCCTATCAGCTTAATTCTTTACAGAATCATGGGAGTGCTGGTGAATATCTAGCAGCACTGGCGCAAGGCAGGAGCAACCCAAGAAAGAGTGGCAATTCATCATAGCATTCACATGTTGTCCTGAATCCCACAAAATAAATAGGCATTATCTCACACACCCACCCACCCACACACACACACACACACACACACACAAACAAACAAACAAAAACACAAACACACATATAAACACAAACACATGCAAACACACACACACCACTTCAACATAATCATTTAACCTAAAGGATGTCTTTGTACTGTGGGAAGAAAATGGTGTACGTGGACACAGGGAGCACGTAAAAATAGTTTGAAGCTGCCATCGTTGTGTTTTACTAAAGCACTATATGAAGTTGTATTTATTCATTGTCAGATGACACAGACTCAGTTGTGTTTGCATTTAAGACACTAATCAGGTTTTGGTCATTGTTATCAGGTTGCCAATATCTGATGTGTTCATTATAAATAGACATAACTGTTAGATATGCTTTAATGGATAACTAATGGAATCCCTACAGCAGAGGTGTTATTGAAAACGGTTAAAAGTGTCTGTACAAAGTGCCAGAAATTCCCTATTTAATCCCAAACTCAGATTCTTAGCAGTGTCTGTGTGGGTTTACTCCAGATACTCCGATTTCCTCCAACATGCATTCTGTTACTCTAAGTTGCCCTAGTGTAAATATGTCTGAATAGGATTGATGTGACCAAGCCATTAATGCTGATGCAACACTAATCTTTACAAACAACCAACTTTTTATATCTAAGAAAAAACATGAATCTACTGTTACTTCATATATTTTTCATGTGTATTATTAAATGAATGCTCACCTGAGCCGGCCACGGCCATACCCATGTGTGTATGTGGGGTGTCTTCGTAGTGGCTGTGGTGTGGGTTCCTCGCTGACGCGGTGTAGAGATGGTGAGCGTGAGTGTGAGGAGCGAGAGCTACCCGTGCTCTGGAGGCTGCCATCAGCTGCTGCTTCCCCCCCAGGAGGTGCCAGAGGAGGCAGACTGCGCAGAGAGGGTACGGGAGAGTGGGTGGTGCCCAACTCAGCCCCATTCAGGTTGTTGTCAGAGGCGGAACGAAGCAGCGAGCGAGTTGAGGTCAGAGTGGCACCACCTGTGGTGACATGCCGGCGATTTGTGTAGGAAGGCGTCTCCCTGAAAGGCACTGAGAAAGACAGATGCACAATGTTCACAACAGATAAGTAAACTGACAATACCACTATATCGGCAAAGCACCAGACTGCGCTTACACAATCTATTTTATGAAAGTAGTATTTTTCCAAGAAAGAGATAGATGCATCCTAATTTAAATGTATACTAAATGTATACTAATTTATCTTCTTGGCAGTGGTCAAGTTCTGAGCAGTTAGGGTGTAATCTAATACATAGTTGTTAAAACAAGCTAGGTGAAACACCCATAATAGGCCTTTCCAAATGTTATACTGCTTTTATGACGTGAGATAAAGAAATGTTTTTTTTCTTTCCTCACGGTTCAAGTCCCGCTTGATGCGGAGTCCGCTCATACCCATGAAGATGCGATGAGGGAATACTTTCACAAATGTGTCGCATTGTCTGTCATCAAAGAAACACACACAAGTCAATGCCGATTTAGAGACAATAAATAACCTAACACGCATGTCTTTGGACTGTTGGAGGAAACCGACGCAGACACAGGGAGGACATGCAGACTCCACACATAAAGGACCCATGCCACTCCACCCTGGGACTGAACCCAGGACCTTCTCGCTATGAGGCGGCGGTTCTACCCACCGGGCCAACACGCTGTCCAGATAAAGAAAGTTTATCTTTTCTTATTCTAGTACATCTTAATGCATTGTTTTACAGTACATATAATTATATTTTATTGAATATGTTACAAACTACTGTAGGTGTTATTGGACTGGGACTTTATTGGTTTACATTCTACTTGACCATTACCAGCTTGATTATGTAAATTATAGATGTTCTACAGCTTACAAAAGAAGTGTAGTGTTTTCACAAAGAAAAAAAAACAAGACCACTCCACCCTGGGATTGAACCCAAGGCCTTCTTACTGTGAAACTGCAGTGCTACCCACCGAGCCACTGTCCCGCCCCCTTAGATGAAGCAACATCTACTAGAATATTAGAATTGCCTTCTTTTAAGTAAGTAATATTGCCATGCTTAGCATCTTATAGATGTTGAGAAACTAATTCATCCATTTCCTACCTTGACTACTGTAACTGTGTACTGACTGTATGCTCTAGAAAAGCAAACTGGAGTTCAGAATGTAGTGATGCAAGTTCTAACAAGAACCTGAAAATTTGATCCTGTCAGTTCCATTCTGTTGGCTCTGCACTGGTTACCAGTTCGATTTCACACTGATTACAAATACTCATTGCAATGTATAATGCTCTACAAGGTCCTGTCCTCTACAAAGAGTATCTGCATGAACTTGTAGAGTTTTAAAGTCTAGCTCATATATTTCATTCACAAGGTCACAGCAAAAGACGTCACAGCAGGGGGATAGTATTTACATATGCATCCAGCTATGGAAAAATTTCCCTACTTTTGTTCCCCACTCCCAATATCCCAAACATGCTTATTTACACAGGTATTCAGTGAAACATAGACTTCAGACTAGGATCTGCTACTCTGATGGTTAAAATCTGGGGTCACATCTGGCCTGCCTGCTCTGTCATGCCCTTGACCAAGTAGCCGGGAGTGTCATAAGGGCTGTCTGAATGGGCTGGGCTTTGTTCCTCTTCGGCCTCGAATTGTTCACCCATGTTTTAGACAAAGGGCATGTACAGAACGTCCAGAACCAGTTCTGCCTCAAAACAAGCTGTTATTTTTTTCATCAGTTCCTGTCAGCATACTTTATAGTATGTAAATATACATACTAAAACAAATAACGTTTTAGTATTTTATATATACTTCCTGTTGTTTTAATGAGAGTACATAGTTGTGTCACACAGAGCCTCCGCTCAGCGGACCACACCCACGCACATACACGCTCACCTTCACCTTCGTATTGATTGTGCTCACCTGTAGCTCATTTCCCATCTCATTACACACCACATTTATTCGGCACTTCTGCACTCACTCCTTGCTAAGTCTCGTTTACCCGCTAGCTCTAAACGCTTATTGAATGATAGCTTACCGTTGCCGATCTAGTTTCCGTGTACCCCGTTTTTGCCACTCGTTTTGCCCTCTGGACTTTTCGCTGTTTTCCTGTTACCAACTTTGGACTACCTTCCATTTGAATAAAGATGCCTGATTCACCTGACCTCCGCCATCTTTGGTGCGTTACAAGTTGAGCTCTAAACTCTACAAGTTTATGCAATATTGTTATTGAATTTAAATGGGGAAAACTGTCACTGCAACATTATCATATTTAGGTTAGGGCCTGGTTTTAAAAATGTGCTGCATTAAGGTTACTGGGAATCTGTCTGTTTTCTTAATTTAGTTACCACTATTTGCAAGATTATGGAAATGCATTCAGTTTTTCAGCATATTTAGGAATATCATGTACCTCCAAATAATTATTTTGTAAACACAATTACCTCATTAAATATACAACCAACAGCAGCTACTGCACAGTATGGCAGTAGTGGACAGCAATTTGTTCTAGGTGTCTGAATTCTGCAGTAAGGTCTTTTGAGACCAAAAAGTGAAGGCATACACTCAAGGCCTCTCACTGTAAAATGAGTTTAAATCTTCCACTCCACTCACCATCTATTTTCAGTGAAAAGGCCAAATGCCCAATCACGCACAGAGACCTCTCACTCAAGTTCTGTCTTGCTCACTTACTCACTCTCCTACTCTTCCACCAAAAGGGGGAAATGAGAGATTGAAAAACCCAAACCAAATAGATCCAGGATGTGGAAGAGAAAGAGACGAAGGATTGAAGCACTTAGTCCTAATGATGAAACACCACATGATCTCTTGTGGAAGGTGGTGAGGTACATCCTGTAGATATGGCTCAACTATATATATATATATATATTTTTTTTTTTTTTGCTTGAATAAAATAGTAATTTGAATGGTGCTGCACAGTGATTCTAGCATTAAATGCCAATATATTCAATGAGGGATCCCAGACAAAAAAATAAACAAAAAAAAATAACCATCTGCTGTAAACATGCCTAGTGTAACAGTGGTGAAGTTTTTCCACCTATTCACTGCCATAAATGTATCTGATATTACAATGAACTGTCACACACATGGTACACCTCGTTCTGGTATGCTACAGATAGATAAAAACACACACACACACACACACAAACTGAATTCTGAACTGGGCTGAAAGTTAATGGGGACCAGTTACAACAATGTTTTATTAATGTAGTTTATTTATATGATCTAAACTAGGGAAATTATTTTTTTTAACTTATTTAACTTAACTACAGCTCACCTCAAACCACCTCCTAAAGAGGTGTGAACAGTCAGATTCAAATATAAATTCATTTATAAAAATGTTCTAATACAAAAGGACCTTTGGGTGCTTTCATGTCTTGGCCCTATCCAGAAACAATTATGTTACTTCAAACGCATGAAACAACTTAGTGTAAATGAAAGATTACGTCTGCAGAATCCAGTAGTTTCTGTGTGATTTTGATATAACACTCACAGGATCCAATAACTAAAGAGTTGTGACAGTGAGGAATATGTGGAGATGATATTAAAATAAAATACAAAACACTATACCTTACATTTACTTGGGCACACACTACATTTTTTACTTTATTTGCAGGATCCATAATGTAACCAATCAGATTTGAGTTTGTACATTGGCTGACCTTCACTGAGATAACAATAATGATCAGCTCATGATTGATCAATAAACAATCACTGCTGTGATGAGGAGTAAGAGGGTCTGTTCCTAAATGTTGCTCTGAAAACATAATGCCTTGTAATAAACAATTATTCAAGATTTTTCACTCCTTTTTCACTTGATTTTAGCCAGTGTTGCACATGCCTCTAACTGTACCATGTACTCACTGTAGTATTCACTGTTCAAAAATGTTCCTAAAGATAAATGAAATAGTACATTTACAAATGTTTATTTGTGATTCTATAAATATTGTATAACCACCAGGGTTCAAGTTTGGAAGCAATGATAACTAATGATTCATTTATGACAACAACATACATAAAAATATTGTGTCTTATATGTGACTTGGCAGGATTCTTGCCATGGATGTACAATTATGTAAGGTGGTAATTTAATATTGCGTACTAAGCAAAACTATTATTGGATCTTGTAGCTGACTAATTTAAGATTTTCAGGTTCCTGTACATGTACATTGCCACCCTTCAGTCATTGACAAGATGTGCACGGTGGGGTCTTGCATTATTCTACATGAAAAGAAAGCATAGTGTGCTCCAGCATAGGGTACCACTATAGACTGCAAGACCTCATCTTGGTATCTGACAGCAGTCAGTAATCCATTTGATGATGTGGAGCTCTGTACAACCAATAATGCGGATGCCAGCCCAAATCATGATTCCACCACCGTCAAAGTACCTTTCTCGTATGAAACGCAGATTCGCCTTTGTTCTTTGTTCACACCATTTCAGGACATGATTGTCAGGCTGCAAAATTAACTGTAACTAATCAGAAAAGAGGACAGTTGCCCTTTCATCATGGGTCTGCTATCACGATGCTCCAAGTGCTTTTGCAACTGTTGTCTGTGTTTGACAAGCTTCACGAGATCCTGTGGCTCTCCAAGCTTTACATTCAGGCAGATCATGCTGCAGAGGCATTGCAAAGACTGGGAAATTACAAGATGTGCACTTTCAAGTACCAGGAACGTTAAAATTTTTTTATAGTGCATTTTCATCAATTAGATAACAATTGCTTTTCTGATATTCTTGTTTAATTAAAAAAAGATCAAATGTTTATTTGTTTATTGCCTTGTATTCATTCTGAAATATCCTCTAATTTTTGTGAGTAGAGTAGTTCAAAACAAAGCCACCGCAGCTGGCTGTCACTGTTCAGGTCTTTTCTTTACACAGATGCATGAAATCAACAATAACACAAAACACAACAATAAACAACAATGTGATAAAAAACTAGGCTTTAGTAACAATTCTCATTTGAGTTAACTTATTACAATATGATGCATGTAAAAAACGATTCAGTCCGCTCACCAACGTCTGATGCTTTGTGAATTTTTATTATTTCTGCCAGGTCGAAATTCCCAGCAATGATCGCCACCTAATAAACATGACAGAGAAAGCAGCACAAGACATAATTGAGTCACACATAACTCAGAAGTACAATTAGTCCTGCTTTTGTGGAGTTTCCACCTAAACCAAAGACATAATGTGAATTCTATTAAACAGAGTCTCCAATTAACGCTTGTGCTTTGTTCAGCGCTTGTTCATGACACCGGTTCAGTGTTATATACTGTCATTGTTCATGCCAGCTTATGTCCACTAATGTAAGAGAGTCATGTTATCCGTACTGCTAATTGTCATTATAGATTAGATTACTTATCTTACTATGTTATAATAGCTTGGCAAATGCTTACTTATTAAGCAAACTGCACAGACTTATGGTATACATGATGACAATATCACTACAAGTGTAAAATTACATAACAGTAGTGTTATAAATGCTTTGAATTCATAAGAAATATCCAGGTTTTAAAGTGAAAATGGAAAGAATATCACAGGACCACAAGTGTGAATTAATTATCTGCCTTGTTTTTTTAGATTACCAATAACATTGCTGTAACATGGTCGTTTATTCTAGTATGCATTACTCTGATTTATTTTTCATAGTAAAAATGTGATAAAACATGTATAATTAAAATGTACAATTATCTAGTCATTGTGCTGGGTGACAGCCATTTAGGCATCCAGTGGAAGTTCATTCCACTACCTGGGTGATCTTCTAGATTTGATCGGTTGCTCTATTCAAATGGTACAAGATAAATAGTTCAGATTGATTAATGCTTTTAATCCCATATTAGCTTTGATCATCATTATAAATCAGTTGCAGGTAGTTTTAGGAAGCCAGTAATGGGAAAGTGGAGATTTGGGTCACATGACAAAATTTTGGTCAGTTGAACACCAGAAGTGCTCCTGCATTGTTATTCAGTTACAGGGGTCTGTTTGTATGCTTGAGAGCATTATCAGGACAGTAGACTTGTTTTGCTAAAACACAAGACTGGAAAGGCACCTAGGAAGCTTTCCTGGATTTTGTAAAGCAGAAAATAGTATGCCCAGGTCAGATTAGAAATATGTGCAGAGAAACTCAGTTGGTTATCAAAAATAACTTTGGGTTCATTGAATTTTTAGAGTGTGGGATGGAGGAGTTTACCAAGGAGACAAGATCATTTAATGGGTACATGACTCCAGAAATGCAATACAGCTCACTATTGCGAGGGTTAGTTTCAAATGATGGGCTTATATACATGACTAAAAATCCTTTCAGAGAAAGGAATAGTGCTGAGAAATAATGTGAGGTAATGACAACAAGAGAACAACACAATGTGCATCAGCATTTCTCATATTTCAGTCACTCTTACTGCTAACAGGTTCAGAATATGAATCACACAACCACAAGTTCTCCATGGACAACTAGTGGCAGTAGAATGGGGCACAGTAAAAATCTCCACTTTCACTAAGATCATTTCTACACTGACTATCTAAAACAAAGTCCATAAAGACGCGATTTGCCTATGTTGTTGGAAAACGTCCCTGCTTTGCACTTAATCCAACATGGATATTACACATAACTATTGTTTATTTTATACACAACACCTGTATTTATTATTACTCAGACACTTTTATTTAGACACATTAATTATGATAAAGACCCACTAGCATAATAAAATCATTAGTGGGATGCTGAAGGTTAGTGTCTATACAACACTTTGTACACGCTGATACACAAATTATGAATCAGTAGCATAAGAGCTGTACACTGTTAGATAAACATTACTGTCAGTATTAGTCAAAGTAACTACAAAATGTCACTATAGAGAATCGGACTTTATCAAATGTCACAGACTCGGCTGTTTACAAATGAACTGTAGGATTGTCCCTGAAGTGCCAGATAGGAAGTGAGAGGTTAAATACGGCTGAGTGGGCTGCATCCAGATGCAGAGAAATGTTGAAACCTGTGCTCTCACCTGGAAGGCAGTTTGGCTGTTGTAGTTCTTTATCTCTTTATTCGCTCCTCTGAACAACAAAACACGGGCACAGCTATCCTAGAAAAGAGAAAAGAGAGAGATGCTATCAGGGCACTGCTTTAATGTCATTTTCTGCCAATGTGCTGCTAAAAGTGACAACTTCTAAGGAAAAAAAGCAACCAACATCTTGCCCTACAGCCTTCCAATACCTAATGCTATTTTATGGTCTGAGAGCCAGGGCCATTTTCACATGCAAACATATTAAAGGAAGAACAAATTAATTAACATATTAAATATTTAACATTAATTATTATTATAATAATAAACATAAGTAACAAAAGTTACATACAAAAATGCATTGTTAAATAAATAACTGAATTAAATTTAGATTCAGATTCAGTGAATTAAATTCAGGGTCACAGGGGGCTGGGGTTCTTTGGTTTCCACAAATTGATGCCTCAATTTTTTATCATCATTTGTCAGGTGTTTATGTGATATAATGCAGTACAATTATAAGCAGTTCATATGTTTTCTATCATTTATACAAAACATACCAACAACTACAAAATACATGTAATATTTCTAAGAAAAACAAAAAAAAACGGAGCACTAATACAAATAGATATATACATGCAAAAAGAGTCAGAGACAGTAAGTGAGAGAGAGAATGGGGTGGGGGGGGGAGTGTTTAAAGTAAGTTAGTCTGCTGGGATCTGTGTCCTAGTTTCCTAATTGTAGTGGTTAGTGGGGAATATGAGAGAAGCTCTCACGCCTCCTGAAAAGCATGTCTAAGTGTTAATGATTAAACACGAATCATCCTCTGTCTGTCTCATTCACCCATGCATCTTTATACTACTACTGCCATCACTACACATTTCATTTTGCATGTCATTGTCATTTTCATTGTCTTTCCATCACTCAAATACATGCAGTAGAGACTGAAATTGGTGCTCTGGTCAGCTTATGAGCAAGTCAGTGGTGATAATGATAAGGACAAACTTCCGTTGGCACATAAAGAGAGGAACCAGAACCAAAGGAAAAAAAATAACAGTTGGGTTTAACCCAGATTTGATCATTTTAAACTATATATACAGTATCTCACAAAAGTGAGTACATCACTCACACTTTTGCAACTATTTTATGACATTTTCATGGGATAACAATGATGATAAGACACTTTGATTTAATGTAATGTAGTCACAGCTTGTTACAGTGTAAATTTTTCGTGCCCTCAAAAATACTCAACACGCAGCCATTAATATCTAAACCACTGGCAACAAAAGTGTACACACCCCTAAGTGAAAATGGCCAAACTGTGCCCAATTAGCCATTTTCCCTCAAATGTTCATGTGACTTATTAGTGTTACAATGTCTCAGGTGTGAATGGGGAGCATGTGTGTTAAATTTGGTGTTACTCTCTATTACCTCTATTCACAACATCACTACTTATTATATAAGATAAGTTATTTGGACCTGGTGTACTTGATAACTGCTGAGGCTATGAATGTATTCTGGAGCTGCTTTGAAAAAAACTAGGATGTTCTTTGTGACCTCCATGTTGGAGACATTAAAAGTTTCGCCTTTTGCAATGTTTTGGAAATAACAAACTGTGGGTCACTGCAGGTAAGGCAGGTGATATATATTTCATGAGAAGCATGTACAGGGAATGGAAGGTAAGAATCAGAAAGGGTAAGGAGGACTATAGGAGGATAGTGGAGAGCAATCTTTAGCAGGGCAAGATGAAAGGATGGCATGGGGCTGATGTCAGGATACAAGCTGCCCAGTTTTCAGCAACCTGAAGAAAGCAAATGAGCCTAAAAACCTTCTTCAATAGGTCTTATAACGGGCCACTGGCAAACACATTCCCCAGGTCATCTCACCACCACACCTTTTCTTTTCCTTTGTGTCCTCATCAGTGCACAATCTCACACCTACACAGGACAATATTCTTGCTCCCTTTCTTTTCCCACCTTTACCCTGCTGATTTTAGGTAGACATTTGAGACACCTATGAAAGCCTGTACACTATGAAAGTCTATGAAATCTGGGAACAAACTGGACATGATTGGGAAATTAATTATTTAGCAGGAGACAAGGCCTGTAATATAATATTGTGTAGATTAGCATGCCAAAAGTTGAGACAGGTTGTCTGGCACCTCTGTCTGTTTGGTTCCACAAGCCAATAAACATCAAGCCTGGCTGTGCACTTGACTGTTGGTTTGAACTCAAGATGATAATCATCATACTTGTTCCCCACTTCAAGTTCCAAATTACTCACAAAGTGAGAAAGGACTGTTTGAAATGGCAGGGTGGGTTGGGACGTTGAATATAACGTGGTGGATAGACCAAGGGAATGCATCAAGGATATTACCTCAGCCTCCTAAAAGCATAGATGGAAGTGACTGCAGTGTCCTAAGAATGGATGGATGCTTCCATACATTTTGGTTTCACCAATTCACCATGCTTCCACTTGGGTTAGTAGCGACATTTCAGCAAATGATGCTCTTCCTGCATGCTGCATGTTTTTAGAATGATTGACAGTGGCAACTCCAACACCTGAGGATCAATGGACACTATTTACATTTGGTGAAACAATGCAATAGCACATTTTGTTGCCTTAATATAATTTAAGATTATTTTGACGTTTTTGTGTAAATTATGATATAAGAAAAGTACAAATTATTTTATAATTGCTATCGTTCATAAATTCATAAAAAATATTCACTTGGCAATTTACGATATGGTGAAGCAAATTTGCATTGTTTTACATTGATCACCCTTCAGAAATAAAATAGGAATGTATTTTATAGGACGTTTTAGTGTAAGAAAATCAAACCAGCACAAACTTTGCACCATAAAAAAAAGAAAAAACAATCGTGAACTCTGAGTATGAATACTAGAATTGAACTGTGAGCAGAGTGCATCGTTACAGATCTTGTCTAGCTTATCTTGCCTACCTTTATTTCTTGACTATTTTTGGTGAAAAAAAAACTAGACAAAGGCAGTGACATTCATACCTGATGCTGAATTAATTCGTTTTACAGAACAGCCCTTGTGGTTTTATATTCAGATTTACATCTAAAATGTACATACATGCACAGATTGTATTTACTTACAGAAATTAAAGAAATAGTCCATGATTGATGATTGTTTGAAATACAGCCTGCAATGAATAACAGACAGTGGCTGTACATCATCCAGTGAATGTTCTGATTGTTCAAAATAGTGCATTAGTGTTTAGGTAAACTAAAGGGCTGACAACTATATTAACATATCAATGGAGCAATAACCATTAGCAGTGGGGCATAGAGTGAGCAGAGTACAGATCTGCTGGCAAGGGGAGCTACCAGCTGAGGAGAGAACTTTTCGCAAAGGCTGTCAAGACCATTGTTGAGGTTTCTTCATCAGTAGAGGTCTTCAGATGACCACTATGTGGCTTGTTGTCCATAGTCCCAGTTTCTATGAATCTGGCTATGAGGGATGCAAAAGTGCTGTGTGAACTTGGTGATCTGTCTGGGTGTTGGTTGTTGAAGTCTGTGGCTATGATACGGCAGTTCAGTTTCCCAGACATCAGAATCATCAATTCCACCTTCAGTTGCCTGTGATGAACATCAGAATTTTGAACCTCTTGTGTAGATAACTCTTGAACCACATATCTGATATGATATGACAATCAATGTCTTCTTTACTATGCTACTTGACCACCTTCCCATTAGAAAAACTTGCCCTTGATACAATATACCGACTTTTGGTCATGTTCTGAAAATGGCATAAAAGACAGGCCCCTAACCTATTTCTTGCTGCGGTATTCAGATATGTAATCTTTCCTTTTTTTCTTGAATTAAAAGGGTGTCTACTTCAAATATTTGAAATGATTTGAAATCCCTTGCAAATACAATACTTTAAACTGAGGAATTCATAAATATGTCAACTGTTTATTCACTACAACATTAGCTACCACTTACTGAACTATTTTTCTCTTCTTTTTCCAGTGGAGATGAATTGTAGTGCGTTAGTCACTCATGCAACAGATCAGACTCAACAGATGCAAAAAAAGATATGAGTTAGGGTGATATACCCTAGACAATTCATTAAATTATCTGCAACAGTGTGGGAATGTTGAGAATCAAATGAAATATGTATTACTGTTCATACAGATTAGTACTGAATATCAACAGTTCCAGATGCAGACTGAATTAGAAGAGTAATGCTGAAATAGCTTTCACACACACAGACACACACTCACACACATACACTCACATTCACACTCACACACACTCACAGACAGAGTCACTTTTCTTTCTTTCTGTTGAACGTAAGCACGTCTGATACTTCAATACAATATAGTGTAAGGGGGCCAGCGGAAAAAAACCTTTGAGTCTTGCATACTCAACTCTGTCCATCTGGCTGTACTGTTAAACATTTGGTGCTGCAGTCACAAAGTGACCTCTACTGGTGAAACTATTTTACTCTTTCAGTGTCACAAACTGCTCCAGTAGGGTTTCTTGTTTTTGTGGTGGATTTTGCAGTAGTTCCACTTCTGTATATTCATGAATCACTATAAAATTATTTATTTGAAGTAAGGGCCCCCTACTTTAAAACTTGCATGACTGTTCTCTTATTACTAATTCAAAGGCTGACGCCCCATGATGTTGTAAATGTCATATTATGATTTTTTCCTGTTAAAAGTATAGTCCCCATATATATATATATATATATAAATATGTGTGTATGTGTGTGTGTGTGTGTGTGTGTGTGTGTGTGTGTGTGTGTGTGTGTGTGTGTGTGTGTGTGTGTG
>JAUZST010048966.1:24366-51920 GCA_034779995.1 Parotocinclus haroldoi | reverse complement strand
CTCCACCGCCCCCCCCCCCCCCCCAACGACAGTGGCGCACTCCGCTCTGTGCGGACTCCGGACCAAAGTTGCCATTCAGACGTGGTCGAGGGATCGATCGGTGGCAGCGGACAGCCTGAATCGCGACTCCCGGCACCGAGCGTTTCCGTGCCGTTTTTCGCGCACGCAAAACGTGCACACACACGCACACGCGCACGCACATGGACCTCTAGCCGACTCCTCCCTCCCCACAAACAATCAGCCGGCTTCCACCTCGGGGGAATAACGGATGCTGCCGGAAATGAGAACAGCTCGGCACGCGTCTCGCACGACCCCCCCCCTCCCCCCCTCCTCGTCGTCGTCGTCTGCCGAGCCGCGCTCACGCAGACGCCAGACGTTTAATGGTCTGTCATTTACGAGTATGAGAAAACGGAGGCAAAGGTGAGCGAGCTATCCCGGACGAAGCCGGGTCATTAAGGTGGGACAGAAGTGTAAGAGAGGCAGTCATTAACCCCTCCTCGCTCTGATCCTCTTATCGTCACCGATCGCTCTGCCGCTCCATCGTCTCACACACGCTCGGTCTCATGCACCAAAACACCGGAAATGGAAACTCACCCAAAAACCAACCCCCCTTCCCCTCCTCCAGGTTGGCGCACCTGTCTGGCGGAAAGTCGGTCCTGCGTTTCGGCGAGTCTGAGAGTAGGACGGCAGCGGCGTCCTTCTCCGAACTCCCTCCCTCTCCCTCTCTCACTCCCTCTCTCACTCCCTCTCTCACACTCTCTCACTCGGCATCCAGACTGTTCTGCTGCAAATCCTTCCTCCTGCACTGATCAATCCTTTCGGAATAAATGCTTCTCTAAACACAGGCGGCGGGCAGACTCAGACAGATTCTCGGAGCGCAAAACGCCGAGCCACGGCGCCCCGGTATATGGTTCCGATCTTATTGTTTATCGTGACGATCAATCAGAGAGGGGGAGGGGGGCGCGTTAGCAAGAGATCTAAGACGGGGCGTGTCGAAAGATCTTAATCGTTAAACAGCCACCCCGTCCGTGACGGTGCGTCGGGTCGGACGTGCGCTTACGAACGAGCGCTTCCTCTGGTGGGAACGTTCGGGCAGAAGTTCTCACACTACGCAGTGCAGAGCCACGTGACTGAACCACTGCAGTTCATCAAACAGTTACGCAAAAAAAAAAAAAAAAAAGCACGGAGTCGACCACAAAAGCCGCCCCAGGTGTCGTTTCTCAGCGTCCCGAAAAAAAATAATAAAAAAGCCCGGCCAATCCAGGCGGCCAGCCTGAATCAACTCTCGGGGGAGCGGGCGCATTGGATGAGATGGGATGATGGTTGATTTATCCGTCTGCGATTTGTTGGTGGCAGCCCATCTTAATCCCCCAACCCGTGACCTTCACTCGCTGCTCCCCGCGGCGCGGATGGGGGTCGCGACCCCGTACGCTGACAGCCGCTCATCGATTACGTGCTTAATGCAAACTGGCCGGCGTCTGCCGCACTGCGATGCAGGATCCGGCGTACGTGGAGTCCGAGACACGCGGCGCGTCGAGAGCTCGGAGTGACGTGTCGGTTCGAACCGCGGAACGCGCGTGCGGGGGGCGGGGCGGGGGCCAAATCGGCAGGGAAACCTTGAAGGAGTGACGGTGATCAATCAACTCCATTACTGCTGTGGCAGCGTCTGGGCCAGCAGCCAAGCTGATGCACACGCAGGCCATCGGCAGAGGGCCGCCGACACCCACGGTCCAGACAATAAACAATAAAAGGCAGCCGAGACCTCTCTCTCTCACTCACACACACACACACACACACACACACATTAAAGGCGTTCATTAACCCAGCGTAAACACGTAAACACGCAATCAGGCAGGCACATCCCAATGGCATTCGGCTCACCGCCGTTTGGATTACAATTCGATACAGCGAGAGTAGACACTTAGAACGTGAAGGGAGCAAATCACACTACGGCGAGACCTCCAGATATTTACTTACCGAAAACTTTGTTCGACCCTAACAGAGATCGTAGGGGAGCAGCGGCTGCATCGAACTCCCAAACGAAAGGGTGGAAACTCCTATTGTACCGTACACGAGTGTGGACGAGCTTAAATTCCACACCAAAGACATTAAAGCCCCTTAATCAACATTCCGAATTGGAATAATGTGCAGTGGAAAGATCCGGACTGTTTAGGCTGCATCCTAAACCCTCTAATGCACACTTCATAGTGCTGTCTATTAAACCTGCCGTCTAGTCGGACTGGTCGCTGACCGTTAATGCTACTGGGGCGTAAACATAACGGGTAAAAGGGTATTTTCACCAGAAAAACACGAGCGGTTTAACAGACAAAAATCTCGAAGCCGTTTCACCGTTTCGTCCGCAGAAATCGGCGAGATCGTGACGAGAAACGTTCCCGTTTGGGTCGGGAAGCTTCGCGGCGGTGCCGGCCGTAACAAGTCCCTGTTCCAGTAAATAATAACCGACATTATTGGACGCAATTCGAAACAGATGCAATGCTGGACACACACACACACACACACACTAGTCATGATCAGAAGGGTAGGAGGTTTGGGTAACATCCATAAACGCCATGCATGAGGCAAACACACACACATACAGAGAGCGACATTAATGACCAGCATGTCTCGTCCCTTTAGATGACAGTCCAGTCTGCAGCCGCTGATCAATCGCATTGATTTTGTCCCAGAGGTCAAAGGGCATGAGATTATTGATGGAAGAAAGTATCGTACGCAGCAGGGCCGGTCATGATTCCAGACAGATCGATGAGATGTCAGTCACGTCAGTCCCGTGCTCATGTTTGCCTTTGTGTATCGAGTCTGAACGTTTTATCAGGCTTTATGGTTTAGAGAACGCTTCACCAGGCACCCCGGATCGCCTCAGCACCAAGGCGGGACCGAAACCGCACTCCGGCGCGCCCCAGGCTTTCTAACGCCATGGAAGGTGAGGTCATGTTCACTGATGCCCTGGACCTGGGTGGGTGAAGGGCAGCTGGCTGGGCGTTCAATTACACACGCAGACGGTGAAAAGCAATCGGTTAAACACGAGATCGTGTGACTAATGCGATGCACCGACAGATCTGTGTATGTCCTAAAGTAAAATGCTGACTGACACGAAGGGGGAATGATTGATAACCGTGAAGCTTGGCAATAGATTTGCTGTTTTGCCTCACGATGACCTCACGCTCGTCCCAGGCCGCACGAGTCGACGGCTTAAGCAGTTAAACTGGCTAAACATGAAAGGTTTTCGTTACTGGAAGTGTCTCCGCGTGCTGGAAGTTGTGAAATGGAACGCAGCCTACACTGGAAAACAATAAAGATTTTCTTATGAACATGTTAGGGAAATAATTACGATTTTTAGGAGATAATATAATATTTACTCCCCCAAGAACATTATGCTGTACATTATAACTTCATAATGTCTTTGCAATGAACCCGGACCCTTGCTGTTAAAACACCTTGGGTTGCCATGTCAGTATTTTTAACCAATTGTTACTTTAGTATAGCTGTTTTCGGGATTTCTCTGCTCTCTCTCTCTCTCTCTCTCTCTCTCTCACACACACTTGTCTCGGGCTCTGAGGTAAGCAGCTAAATTGTTGGAAATGGAATGATGTAAACACGACCCAAATTCTTTTACCTGCTAGGCTGAGTGCGGCGGCATTTTAGCACCACTGAAAATTTTCCGGTTGGATTTTGAGAATAAACTTTCAAGAATAAAGCTGTAAATCCTTTGAGCATAAACTCTAAACTAAGTCTATCGAGGATGATCCAAATAACTAACCAAAAGTTTCAGCATTTCAAATTTATTCTCGGGAACACTCCCGAGTTCTTTCTTGAAACGCAAGTTTGTTCGCCGAATGTTGGCATTTTATTCTCAAAATGCAACGGCGAACTGTTTGGGTGGTCCCAAGACACCAACCTAGCTCAGAATCGTGAATGCGATTATCCTTCTTGCCTAAAATCCGAGGACTTAACGGAGAAATCGTATGAACTGACATGTCTGACTAGAATATAGATTGGGTTTCAGATCCATTCGGCTCGACTCTTTCGGTAGTGCCTCAAATCTGTTCCCATTTTGCCCGTTTGTGTAGCGCAGAAAGCTTCCCGAACTTATTATTTTAACTATTATTATTCTTATCCTTTCCAGCTGATATTGCGTTGTATCCTAGCAGAACCTGTCAGTAGGACAAAAGAAAGCCTTCTCAGCTGTTACTGGAACACAAACACGTCTGTGATAATAGCCGTCGGTGAGAGTGTCACTAATTTGAGTCACTCTTGCTGCACCTTTGCCACTTGCGATCCAGTCTGAGAGGACGGTGCTACGGCTGGGCAGGATGATGATATGTTCTGTAAACTGTGCTAATAAGAACCGAAGAGGAGTGCTCCAAGACGACGGTTTTCTAGACGGGTCACGACCAAGCGTTTGTTGTGTGAATAATGGAGCTGATTAGGAGTGAACGCCAAATTCCGCCACCGTCCGGTCTTCCAAACCCTCTGGCATTTTGTGGAACTCCCTCCTCCTAATTACAGTCAAACAATCTCCCTCTCTTACAAAATTCAAATCTTTTCTCTCGCATATGGTGTCTAAATTAATAATTCATGATTATGTAATGATAGATAATTGATAGAGGTGCACAGATAGATTATAGATAATACATTATTTATACGTGGACAGATTCTAAACATGTCAGCTATATAGATAATTATTAACGATTTATAGATCGATTACAGGTCGTAAGGGTAGATTATAGATAGACAGACCCCTCTCTATGATCCTGACTGGGATGGCCATGTCCATGAGGTTTTGCTTTTAATAAAATGGAAAATGAGCATGTAACGAGATTGTAAAGTGGCACAGCAGTTAAGGTAGTGAGGGTTCAGTTCCCAGGACTGCCTTGGGTGGCTCCATGACCGAGGTCGTAACTTTCAGTCGCTTGGGCTGTTGTGTAAGACTCCTGTTTTCGCAAGTTGCATCAGCACCATGGCTAACCGCTGCTAAAAGCGCCTGATTCGAACGGAGAAACGGGGATATGGCAACCGCTCCCAGCTACGTGCTGTCGCTGATTCGAAGATCAGGTACAAAAACGCAAAACGTCTCGCCTTCGCAAACCAAATGCTCCAGGCAGGTTCGGGTTCACGCCCAGACTGCGTCCCGACAACAAGCAGTCCCGGGTCTGCGCATCAGTAGGTTAAGATTTTCCGATTCGTTGAGCAGGTCTTTAAGGGAGCTGTCTTTGGAGCGCACACGCCGGGAGGCCGGTGACGGTGAAACGGGTGTCAACTTTTCCTGCTCGAGGTCAGAAGTTTATTTGTTCAGCGATCGTACAAATCGGGTCGTAGCTCGACTGCCTTCGCCGATTGTGCCGAGGCAGCAGGGATTTCGACACGCTTCGCCTCGCTACATCTGGAGGAACCGTCGGGGGTTTCGGAGGTGAGGACGAAAAGTCATTCTCCAAACAAGCTCGCCCAAAATTCACCTTTATCAGTCCATATTCCTTCGAGAGGATTCAGGCTAAAAAGCTTTCAAGCCGCTCCGACAATCGCGAAGGTTACGGCTAAGGCGAAGCTCTCTCATGTCCAGGACGGAACAAGTAGGAAGGCCGACTCAATTCCAAACGGAGGGGGGGGGGGGGGCCGAGGCTCAAGTCACCGACTGAACTCTCGGGAAGATGATTTCCACTCGCATATTCAACAGCTCTCACAAACTTATATTTAAAACGGGTCCTTTTGGTTTGGGGGCCAAACTAATCCTCACTGGGTTTGGTTTACTTTATTCTTGTACAGTCCAACAAAATCAGTATTGATGAGTGGAACGGTAATACAGGCAGAACTGTTCGATCTGTGCATGTGTATCAATCAGTATCAGTTCATCTCTCTGTCTCTGTTTTTATAAATAAAAGAGCTGCAATATTTATATATATATATATAATATTTATTTATATACCTAGTATCAACTTATAATCGATTGTATCTATCATTACCTATCAGGCTATTTATACGGGTGGCAAAAACGAGGCTACAAAATAAATATTGTGAGCAGTGCATAAATAAATAATCTACACATCAGTCGTCCGGATTCATGATTCTTTTCTAAAGGAAAAAATTGCAAAGACATCAAGAAGTTCATAATGTCAATTCATTCCTGAAAAAAAAACTTAAATATCTTTCGAAAATTACTTATTTTCCAAAATTTGTTTTCCAGTGTAGACTTTGTTCCATTTCAGAGACAGTTTCGATGCTCAACTCGTCGCGTACGATTAGGAAAATGCTTACGTAGTTCATTTCGAGTTGTTCTTAAGCAAATGAATACGGTAATTCTTATGACGTTATTATAAAGCAATAACGGTTGAAGTTAAGGAAAAACTCCTCCAAGAGCCATGTCAGGTGAGGAAATCCGAATTTGGGCCGCTCAGCCTCGGGGGACTCACGATCGCTGGTGTCAGAAAGGTCACCGGCACGACGTCACTTCATATCTTTTCTCATTTTACTGCCTCGTTCAGGCTTCCAAACATGCTTCACAGGCAGCGGCGCCCAGCCAGAGACACCCCGCGTCCTCGTGGTGCCGAGCCAGGGGCCTGAGCTGTGTGGGACTGGAATGCGGGGTTAGGGACGAGCCGATCTGTATGCCCGAGCGCGTGTTACGCCGCTTTGTCCTCTTTCGCGGCGAGCCTGTATATCACAGACGCGACAGACTGCAGAGAGCATAAACACACACGGACTCTCCTCCCATATGTTACAGTTTGAACATACATTCTGTTTATGTCTGGGGCGGCTCGGTAAATCACTGTAATCGCAGCGGTGTGTAAAGTGTCACGGCCTGGTTAAAAAAAAAAACAGCAAAAAAAAAGAAAACGAGCCTCGTAGGAAGCGTTAACAGATGTAAAATGGGTTCCTCGTGCTCCCAGAATGAGTCTGGGCTGACTGTCGAATTTAGAGTGGTTTGTGACAGTACTGGATCCCAGCGCCGTGCGCAGTACGCTCATGTGACACGCCCTGGAGCGGCGCGCTGCTCGTTTTTAACGCCTAGAGACCGCTTTGACCCCTGTAAGATCGCGGTTCCCTGCCATAAACACATCATTGGATAATCTTGCCATAATGTGTAGCCTAGGCTTATGGTTACAGCACACGAGGCTCTGCTTTCCAATAACGTGCCCAATAGCAGCAGCCCAAGAGTTAAAACGACCAATCGAGTGCATAGAAAGTGGACTGAACCATCTGGTCCAACAAACGTGGGTCAAGAATACGTTTTCTCGCCTTCTTATATAATTGACGGCAATGGCAACGTTCTGCAAAGCAACTCCGTTCTTGTTCATAAGAAGAAACTTTATGCTTTATGCACGTCCCAGGGAAATATGCTGACTCTATGACGTGCACAGGCGACACCCAGAAGCCAGCAGTTTCACACAGCACCGGTTACACCCCTCAGAGCCAAATTCAGAGAAACCGGGACTGCGGACCACACCACGTAGTGATCGGCTACTCTCTTTGAGTCCAAAAGGTGATGTCCTCCCAGGTTGGGTCTCATACGCGAACACATAATTGGGCTTATGTGAGGGAAGGCACCGTCCCGTACAGGGTACGTGCCCCTCTGCGTCAATAGAATTTGTTCATTTTTCCACAACCGTGCTGAACATCCGCAAATCCGTCCTGCCTGAACAGAATCCGATCCGGTTTGCTAGTTTGCTGTGTTTTACACAAGTCCAAGGTTTTCCACCCAACACCTCTGATGTTTAACATCCAAAGCGAAACCGTGCGTGACCTCGGGTCTAAACGCCACGTCGCTACCACGCGGCTTCGTTCGGATTCGGCCTGGCTGTTGATGTTGTATATCGTGTTACGGTGTACTGTACGCTCCTCTGCGCCGCGGCGGATTAAATGTCCGAGTAAAAATACACAACACTGCCAAACAGCACTAATTGCGAGCGTGGGCTCCCCCGGAGAGGGGAGGAAAAGTTAATTAACATGCCGCGTTAAAGGAAACCTTGGCGCGAATTCCGCTGTCGCTTCCTGTTAAGCTTTCCAGAGACTTGTGCGCCGGGAAAGTTCTCGCGCGTCTCGAAGTGTTCGGAGGCACGCAGGGTTTATCGTGTTTGTGCGCATTACTGAAGCGCCAGCAAATATGGGCACGAATGGCACATGCTGGGACAGGGTTTCATCCGGGAATGATCTCAGGACCTAATCGGATTTGTTACCCGTTCGTTTTCCTAAACGTGCGTTAGTGTCGTTTCTCTCTGAAGTTTCATGGGATATGCATAGTATAACTTCTCACATGCTTTCCTGGTTTGGTGGTGAGATCCGTACTGCTACAAACAGAGGTTTTTTTTGTTTTGTTTTTGAGGACCTGGGTTTGCATCGTGTAGGTCAGACGGCGCAGGTATGAACTGAACCTCGTACCGGCAGTGGTATTATGGGCTACAAGTAACAAGTGCAATAAAATAGACTTAATCTTAAGGACTGCGCCAAACTCTAGTTCACTGTACGGGATGCCCCCATGTTTGAGGTAAGCTACGCCCTACGATGCCCTCCCTGGGGTGGTGGGAGTGACGAAGCCCTAACTGAGCAAGCCTGGGGCAGCAGTGGAAAGGAAAAAACCCCTACGTGTTACAAGGACTTAAAAACGGAGACGTAATACGACCAGGTCAGTAGTGTTATCGGATGAAACAATGACGTCCTACGAAGGCTGTCCTGGACCAACCTACACAGGATTTCTGGACCAATGACCAGGACCTGTTAACTTTAAATTCATGTGAAGACGGGGGACAGGGCGGGGTCTTGCAGGGCGACATGAGTGTACTCCAAGGAAAGCTAGAAGGTTGTACAGTTAACTCCCATGGTGTAATTCTAAACCATACAACCTACTACCTCAACTTGGACGTACACAGCTTCTTCTCGTCTTCACGAGCCAAAGTCCAGCCAGGCTTCCGGCGGGGAGGAGCCCGTCCCCGTCATGCTGGGCCACAAATCGACGTGCCTCTGTTTTATGGCGGATTCGTCGTGGATGTGTCGATAGCACCACCGTGACAGAGACCCACAGAAGCGAGCTTGGGTTACCAGATTTGCCACAAGATCGGATCTACGGGTTTATGGCAAGTGGTTCGTCTGTCGTCGGGAAAGAAGCAAGAACGATCTGGAACGATCTCGCTCTGCCATTTACGGAACGAGATCAAAGGGGCACTCCTGGACTTTACGCACTGACGCCCAAAAATTTGTGAAGCAACTGTGGGTTGGAGAATTGACGCGGGATTTGGCGCACAGTATAAAAAATGAATATTGAAGGCTTACCTGAGGTCGCAGAGCTTCTGCTGCGTCTCCGTGCACGCCGTTCGCACCTAAACCACAAAGAGGCGCTGCTTAACAAAGGGCGATTGCATTATTAAAACGCTAAGTCATCTATTTTGCAGCAAAGCGGTTCTAATATACAGTCGAAGATGAATTTCTCTCTTTAAAAAATAACAACAACTTTTCCTTTGGATTTGTCTGTTCGATCGTGAGAAAAGCTTAAAACCTTGTTTTCCTTGGCAAACCGAGCGAAACGTTCAGCTCCCCCTGCCAGCTCTGACCACATTCCACCGCCTGGCGTCTTTGGCAAATGGACAGGGCAAGACTGGATGAGACGGCAGTGATTTTTTTTTTTATTAAGACGGCGGAGAAGCTGCCAGGTTAGGAATCCTGTCAGAAGACTATGTCACAAGAGAAGTGCAGCTGCTCTGACCCACACGGAGATCTTCACCCGTCTTTTTTTGTTTTTTTTTTAAACAATGCTCAAGTCTGAGCCAACTCACCAACACTACACCTATTCATCAGGAGTTTAAAGCACTGGATTTTGTCTTAATGTTTTTAATCATTCCTATCCGGCCGGTCGTCTCGTTTGAAGAGAAGCTGCGCCATTTTGGTCAAAGACGAGCCGAATCTGGGACGGGAGCCAGAGAGCTTGACGAATTCAGGTAAAGGTCTGATCCGTGCCGTCCGCCATTTTCTCAGCCACCGAAAGACAAGGAACAAGGAAAATGAACGCGCTGGCGCTGCTGGCCAAGTCCCGTCGCCCCCCCCCACCACCACCGCCGCCCCCCCCCCCCAACCTCTCTCTCGCTCTCTGTCCTGGCACCAAAGCAGCAGCAACCTTAGCCAAAAGGTCACGCTGCTCCCTGGACCGAAAAGCATTCCGGCGCACAGTTCGGCTGAGATTGTGAAGACATCTTTTGTCCAGACCAAAAACCTCAGCCCTGCCTACCCTGAAAAATTCGGCAACCTCTGGGGGAGAAAGGGTGGGAGACGAGAAGGGGTGGTGTTGGGAGTCATGGCAACCTCCGCTGGCATACTGCCCGTCATCAATGCACGCTGGCTTGCGTGACGAACAACAGGAACGCTCTGTTCTGTCCGAAGTCAACCCGGTTCAGGACGAATAAGAAGCGGCACCTGCCTGTGTCCGAGTTCTACTTAAAAAAAATATACAAAAAAAAAAAGTTACATCCCGAGCACTTAGTCGTGCCGTTCTGTTCTGGTAGCGGACGGTAAATGAAGAAGGCTTGGACCAGCTGTGTGTCCTGAATCTTTAACTCGGATTCCGAAGCACGTCGCTCGCTCTCTCGACTCCTGAAACGAACTGCTTCCAATTAGGTCTGAAGCACTGAAAGGTAATTGAGTTATTGGCTAATTATCGGCCAATTAACCCAAAAGCCAATTTAAAATCATTACAAAAAGTGTCTTAATTACATTTTTGCACCTGATTCGGGCAAAACCATTGATTGCATGTCACATTATGTAGACGGAGTGCGTCAGGGTGCTGTATCGCCTCGCCGCTGCAGAGTCAAGCGTTTGAACTCATTTACGGCACCCGAGTCGACTGTTTGGCCAATAACGCTGCTGTGACAAAGCTAAAAGAATAACGGCTAAAGCGGGACAGTCTGACAGCCCTGAGACAGTCCAAAGCCGTGCCTTATATCCTTCAAGAAAAGAGCATCCGTCTCACGCCGCTCATGGAATCAACGATTATCAATAGACTCTGTGCTCCTAACCAACAAGTAACTACATTTTCTCTTTTCTCTCTGAGTTGATGTTCTGGTACCAGCTCCAGCATCACACACTTAAGATGTTCCTCCACCTCAGCGCCACTCCCACAAAAGTAGGAGTGTAGTAACTCGCCCCATCATTCAGTTATCAGGAGATGATGTGCCTCCAAGCACCTCCCGCTGAGGACTCATTATCTCAAATCCTTTTACATTGATTATTTTCATTGTTTCGTTGCTATTTACTTAATTTTCCTCTTGATACAAACTTAAACTTTTAACTATTTCAGCAAACATCTAGTGACCAAAGGTGCACCTTATGAACAAGTTTGCCTTGGACTTTAAAATGCTTCGTATTACTTTTTTTTAGGTATCATTATCGTACTCGCGTTGCCATTTCGGGCTATATTTCACCCCCAAAGGGGGTGCCATGGCTCCGCCCTCAAACTGTACAGCCTGCAGCTGCTGGGCGGAAACAGTGCCTGGTGTTCCACGCCTCATGCCTCCCCTATAGCACCGACACCGAACTCAGCGACTGCGCTATGCAAAATATGACATTAGAGACGCGCCTAACGTTTGGCAACAGCAAACACTCGTCTGTGTTTATGAGCTTTTCAGACGATGTTTACCAAGAATAATCAGATTAGTTTGACGTCCTGGGCTTTTACGTGTTTCCAGCTCGATGGATACGATTTGTGAAATCTCGCGCAGCGCGGACTTCAAGTCTGCCGTTTCGAACGCGTTTAGTTGGAAGGCTGCAGCTCTGCCAAACCGTGGACCGTAAATCTTTCCAAGCAGCCACAGCACGGCGGGTATAGAAACGTTCGACCCGTTGGGTGAAGCTGATAAAATACTGCACAGTATCTCTTTTTTTATGCCGTTGTGCACATCCGGGTAGGCCGGAGCGACGCCTTATTTCCGTGTCGGAAATAAGAACCTCGTACTCTTTGCTGCTTAAACTTGACTGGATGCGGGACAAAAAGGAAGACGGGCGTCGAAACGCTTCTCTGTAACGCTGCCAAGCGGCGGAATGAACTCTAAGTGAAACAGCTCACGCTGCGAGATGGCCGGCCAAGATTTTTTGACGTCAGAGATTCATCAAACTGTCCAAAAGCTCGATCAGAAATCCACAGGGTAATAAAGTCTTTATGCTGCACGCCAAACGATGCCCTGTGCAGTTTAAATCTGGCCTCGTGGTAAGATATTTAACAGAAATGAGTAGGGCTGGGAACGGAAAAACAGTCCAGGTGTCTTTAACGTAAAGCTTGTTATATAAGATCGTTCTCATGTAGCTTACTGAGTAAAACTGTGGAACTGACAAACAAATAAAAAAAAAAAAAAAGGTCAGTCAAGTTATTAGCGCGCTTTTACAATGGAGCAGTTTAGATCTTCTGATATCTAGCACCAATTCTAAAGTGAGCTAGCCTAGAGCAACAGTGGCAAGGCAAACCCCAAAGGTTCGGTTGGCCCTCCATATCCATGCAAACCTGGAACTAACCCCTCATGGATACTGAGGACTCACTGTACGTTAATCTCCAAAAAATCCGGGTTTCTTTTCAATACCTTTCAATACTGTACTGAGTTCTATCTCACTACCGCTCCGAATTCTGACGCCCTGTCCGGGGTGTACGCCTCAGTGAATTATGGCTTAGGCTCCAGACGTTGAGCAGAATAAAATACAAGCTCTGCTTTGCTTAACTTTGCCTCTTTACTGCCTGCTTGATGCTCCTGGTCTCTATTAAAGCAGCTCAAATCAGCCGTCCTGACTCGTCTCCTTCGTTCCTTTTTTGCGCCGTCATGCTGCCGCGGTGAAGATTGTCCACACGCCTAAAAGAGGACGATCACAGGAACGTTCTGCTTCCCTCGCCATTCAGATACGGCACGTTAAGAACCCAGAGAGCAGCGTGAAGCAACGTGCGTCGCTATATAAAGTGCTTACACATAAGAATAGCTGTTCCGGAGTGCAGACTACGATGCACATCACAATAATGTGATTCAAAATCTAAAATACTATAATAATTTGAAATAAGCAGGCCCGAAAACGAGACGCCACTCCAGGATGTTAAAAAAACACCCAGACCATTTCACTATGGGACGCTTCTTCGCGTCAGGCTATGCACACAGAAGATTAAATACTTTGCACATAGGGTTTTATTTGAAACTCTTTTCTGTGTCGCTAGGGCTCTCTCGTACTAGTGTTCTGTTATTCTGATACTTGCCTGATATTTCTGGCAACCGATTAGAATAAAATTCAGTTATTCGGTTAGTAAACTCTGTGTTTGTTTACTTCCGAGGTGGCTGGATGGACGGGTCAGTTTCTGAGCGTGACCTGTTCAGCCTGGTGTTGGACACGGGCCATATTACAACCTGCTGATCATCTGATGAGCGTGAACCCAAACTAAAATATCTCAGGGCAAGGAATTAAGTTCCGCTTTGGTATCTGTACTGAAAAGTGACCAGATCTGCTTGAAACCAAGCCCCCGTTCCTGTGAAACCAAATATGAGCGACTGCGTCAGTCAGAACGAAATAAATCGCGTTTCAAACGAGACAGGAGTGGAATACTTTTACAGAGAAGGTCGTCTTGTAAGTTTGCTTTACGCCCGTCGCGCCGAGGCTCCAGATTCAACAGAAGCTTAGCTTAAATAAGCCAGGTTTTGAACGAGGTACGCCGCTCTGAGCTAATACATTTCGGCTTTCCCCCTCGTGTTCCTAAACTGACAGAAAGACGTTTGAGTGCTTTTAATCAGACATAAACATTGGACGTTAAGCATAAGGAGTACTTTGTGGCCGGTAAAATATCAGGGTTTTAGAGAAACATTCCT
Organism: Parotocinclus haroldoi; assembly: GCA_034779995.1. NCBI lineage: Eukaryota > Metazoa > Chordata > Actinopteri > Siluriformes > Loricariidae > Parotocinclus > Parotocinclus haroldoi. The sequence continues at coordinate 38,094 of JAUZST010048966.1, read as the reverse complement.
CGGGGAGATGCACGCCAGCCCTTGGCCCTGTGGAATCCAGCCCTCAACATTTGATATGTGGATTCAATTAGCCTAAACTCGTCCACCTTTGTGCCTGGATCAACAGATGGTGTCTGAATAAGACACTCCGTTTTGCAAGGAACCATGGGAATTGACTGAAATACCTTGGTTTTGGGAATAGGAAAACAATTTAGCAAAAGTACAGACTGCAAAGACAGTAAACGTTTTCGAGAGCGCGCGCACACACACACACACACACACACACACGCAATATGGGCGCGCTATTATTTTTTTGCCTCAATCCAATCAGCATGTTGGCGGGCCAGAGAATGGCTGCTACGCCTAAAGCGTTTCGACTATTACTCTCAACTCTGACACAGGTGTGCCCCGTTTAACGACCATCCAATCAACCGCTGCTCAGTTTAACAACAAGAAAAGAACTAATAAAACTCGTGATAAAATCGATCTCATCTCTGGGGTCACGAGCAGAGGCGGGAGTTTAAGAACGGACGTGTTCTCGCCTCGGACAGGAGTTTGTTCTGACACGGTTGATGTCTTTCGAGACTTCTTTTTGTCTATCGTTTGTGTTTGTGTGGATGATTTTCCTTTACTAATTTGTACCCGTCCTATTGTAAGTAGTAGCCCTTCGGTCTGTATGTTCTCCTCAACCTATGGCAACACTGCTCACAAAAAAGAGGGGATATTCCAAAATGAACATGAACCGACTGGAAAACAGGCATTCGCATTAACTGTTTAGTGGGGTACATACCTGTATTATTAATCTATGAAAATTCTCCAAAAAAAAAAAAAATGTTGTAAAGCTGCTTTGAGACGATGCTCCATTATAAACAGCGCTATAGAAATCAAATAAGATTATGTTGGGGCAGTTTTTTACTCACGGGGCAGCGTGACGCAAAGTTAAAACTTTTATTTCGCCTGCGTAGGAGACCAGTTTTGTTCAGAGCAGCGGTGTCGCGTTGCTGCTGTTTTTTTTTTGCTGTTTTAGCCATTTGCCTAATCTAATTCAAGCACCAAACGCTATTCCTCTATCTGAGTTTGAATAAACAAGGCAGTCTTTTGAAAAAGGAACAAACACGAAGCGATATTTCCCGACAAAGTTGAAGGGATTGTAAGCGTTTTAAATGTACTGTATGGCTTAGCCGACCGTAAATCATTTTTGCCTAATCATTTTATAAAGTATTGCACATCTCTCATTTATTGCTAAAAACGAGCAAGGGATATATTTATAGGGGCGAACAGAAGCAGGTCAAACTGGACCAGAGTGCCCCCATGTTGACTGTTCAGTAGGGTCACCTAGGAGTGCCAAATCACCCTCCCAGCAATCAGCTTGTCCAGCAGTTCTTGTTGGATCCTCTTCATATTAATTTTGAAATATCTTCTCATGGTGAGCAGAAATAAATAGAATTCAAATAATTCTAAAAAACCAAAAACCTCCAACAGACAAAAACATCCCTTTGATCTTTGAACCTGCATCTCTGGACCCATTCGATGTCCCGAAAAAATTTCATAACCAGAGACGCAGGAGGCGAGGGTCAGGGTTCAACGGCGACCGGCGAAAAAGGTTTTTCCCGCGGGACAGGATAAACCATTACGAACCAGACAGGGGGGAAATAACAGACAGACATCTCTGTAATGTGAAACAGCCATAATGCAGTGCCACCACCGGCACTAACCAAGTGGATTCTGCTCTCGGTGCGGGGGTGGTAGAGGCCAGACGGGTCCAGACGATCTGAACTTGCTGCATTTGCTTAACTCTGGCGATTTACTGCCGCTAACGAACGATGCTGCGGTGCGGCGAATTCTATCAAAAAAAACTCCATCCGGTGAGGGAAGCCTGCGCCTGCCCCCCCCGCGAGAAAATGCATGCGTCCCGCAAGCCCGGGCCGTATCGCTCGCGCCGAAAACGAAATGTCAAACGTTATTTTGACATGCCTTGTTAATCTTGGGCAAAAACCTGCTCCACTGGCTTTAAGCTCCTGAAGAACGTGGTGTCTGCATCTCGTTCTGGGGCGTTCACCCGGGAGGAACTGTTGTTTTTGTTTCAAAGCCAGGCAGATTTGCAGCGGGGCTCCATCACCAGTCATTTAACGTTGCCTCAAGCAAGGTATAACCAGCCTGTAGGTGAGCGCACAAGCTTGTGCAAGGCTGGAAGCATGGTTAAACGGTGCTTACGTCTGCTCTGAATGCTTGTGCACAAAACACAGAGGATTAAAAAAAGGCACCTAAATATCAGCGGTGTTATAAAATCTACAAGCCTATTATTGTACTTTCTCCTTTATGCCTTTATCTCAGTTCGAATAAATATCAACGGCTCTGCCTGCGCTCTCATTTTCTGGGTTAAAAAGCTCGGCGGAGGAAAAAAAATAAATGAAGGAAAAAATGGACCGCAAGGTCTTTGGGAAAAAAAAAAAAACCCTTTTGGTTTCCGAATGGAAAGGGGACACGGCTTCTACCTTTCCTTAAATGCTTGCAGAGGTTTGCCAGGCAATGAGCCAACAACATGACTTTGCTTGACCCGACTGCCAATCAACTCGGCAACAAAGCCTTATTGGCTGCCGCTTTCTCCTGTGGGCGGGGACGAGAGCAGAAACTAGGCTGTTGACAGGGGAAATGGGAAGGACAGAGCTGGTGCTGGTGAGATGAAATAAAAACAGCCACTTAGTCGAACAAATGAATTCATTATGTGCATTATTAAAACCGCAACAGGCATCATAAGTTAATCCCGTCCCAGATTGCCCGGCCTTTATTGCGTTTCTCAATTTACACACACAGCAATCCTCCGCTCGCTCGCTCGCCGCGCGTGTTGCTAGGCAGTTCAGCAGTAGGACACTCGGTTAAAAGTTGGACCCAAAATGGAGAAAGACCCAAATTTAGACCACTATGCAGACTGCCAACCAGGATTAGCCGAGACGTCATTAGTAGTGAGAAATCAGTCTATTAAAAGGGAAGGTCTTGATAACAATGTCACAGCGTGAGTACTGTTAATTTAATTAGTGCTGACTTTGATACAGGAAAGCATCTCTTTGAGGGGCTCAGAGAACCCAAGGTCTCAGGAGGCGCGTTCAATAGAATAAGCAATGACTTTGAGACATTTCTGCAGGGTCAGGAACATAAAAAGGCATTCAATTAAAACTTGAGGCTTAATCAGTTTCTGAATAGGACACATTGATTACCTGGATGAACAGTCAGAGCGAGTGAGGTTGTTTTTTTTTTTTTTTTCTTAAGCATTACAAAGCCGATCAATGCTTTATGAATTCTAAACATCCCGGTTTGGAAAACGTAAATGCACTCCTTTCACGCGACTTTATACAACAAAAAAAAAAAAAGATTTCGAGATTGATGAATGGCAGCAAACCACGGTTCTAACCATAACGAATTCGAGTGGTTCTGGGTTTTAATTACCAGGCCGCCGGTCAGAATGGAGTCGAAACCAAAAGCTTTGCAAAACAAAGAAAAATCTCTGCAAAAACCAAACGCTCTGTGAGAAAGCCAAAAGAGCTTCGAAAAAGCAAACATTTTTACAAAACAATCCTGCCAAAACTAAAAATCTCTGCGAAAAAGCGAAAATCTTTGTAAAAAAAAAAAAAAAAAAGGCAAAATCTCTGACAAAAGGTAAAATAGCTTCAAAAAAACCAAAAATTCTGCAAAAAAGGTCAAAAGCTCTGTGAAAAAAAGCAAAAATCTCTGCAAAAAAGGCAAAAGCTCTGAAAAAAGGCAAAAAACGTTTAAAAAAAAAAATAAAAAGGAGGAAAAATTGTTGAAAAGGTAATATCATAACTACAAAGCTACAAGGAAGTATGAAATAATACTGCTTTAACACCTTCCTTATTTGTATATATTTCCAGGTTTTTCCTTTCCACTGTTTTTCCTTCCCAATGCTTGCTCGATATGTGAATAACTTTATTTATATTAGAAGATAATCTGAAATTGTAAAGCTGCTTTGAGACAATGCCACAGAAATAAATCAGACTTGATCTTTGGTAGAGCGTAACGGTTGAACTCCAGATTTACGGGAATGTACAATCTTAGTAAATCTTTTTATTGTTTACATTCGATGTAAAATCTGGGGATTTTAATTGTCTAGATTTTTGTCAGGACCACACCACGGGCAGTGCCCTAAAATCTGTGCATTCTGTAAGGAATACGGAACAAATTCCCAGTGATTTTTCAGGCTGAGGTTTCTCTCGTTTTGTTATCCCTACACTGCATTTTCCGCTATTAAAAACAAGCAAGTATTGATATTGATATTTCGGCTTCAGCTTGTAAAATATCAGAATCTATTTAAAACCAGTTTAAACCAGTTTAATTCCAGGTGAAGTGAGCCATTTTTTGCTTTTCAGGTCCAGGTTCTGAAGCTTATAGCGAGTTTGGATTTGAATTCTGGATGCTACAGATTGCAGTTTTTTTTAAAAATTGCATTCCGAGCAGTTTGTCCCCCGATCTGCAAAGTTCTTGTCCATAAAAGTTAAAACAGCTCGTGCTGCGTAGACCTCAGCTGCCACAAATCAAACGAGAAAACCTTGGCGAGCTTTGCACGCCGAAGCCACACGAATCGAGCGCTACGAAGAAAAAAACAAAACAAAAACAACAACCTTAGCATGAAAACCATGGCGTTTTCCAACGACTGGGATGTTGTGGATTCAGCGAATGCTCAGAAGGCGTGATTACAATTCTCCTCTGCTCTGCTTAGCATTTCAAACCCAGAAATAAGAGAATGTAGAGCTGGCGAAAACACTGAGGATGACAGGAACAGTAAATAAACGACGTGGAGGGCATGCCGCTGGTCGATAAAACCTTCGCCCCGACTGGACCGCTTCTTTAAATTTGTAATTATAGCTTAGAACTCTTATAAAGTCCGAAGCTTTGTTCTTCGGTTTCGCACGGTGACGGTCACCCGAGGAAAAAGAAGCAGACGCAGGCCGAGCGCTCGTTTGTTTCTCGGCGCTAACCTTGTCCAGACTTTCTAAACAATGATCTTTTCTAATTAGCCATACCGCAGGAATGAATACGGCGACGCCGCGCAATCTGCGAAACGTTTGCATAAGCGGCTGCTAATTGCGAAGGAGTCGGAACGTTGGCCAGACCGCGTTTGGATTTCCGTGACCTTAAAGCCCACGTCGGGGTGTCATTAAAATCTGGGCCAGAGTAAGCAGATGTGGTGAAACGGGTTTTGCGCTCAAACACGTGGTTCCTTTGCCAGAGCCCTGTGTAGCACAGGGAACAGGAGCCGACGAGGTGGAGATCATGGCTACATGGCGTTAGCACCGGGTGCCCCTGCTGTGTTACATGTTCTCGCTTTCCTTTGTCTGGTCGCAACCCATTAAATCCCACATAAGAGTCCATTGATACAAGTGACACGTACCCTGGGGGGCCATTTGGTTTGGAACAAAGGACTTAAATGGGTTTACACACCACTGCAACTGATCCTCCCCGTTTGCTTCCTCGCGTTTGTATTTGTATTGTTCTTACCGCGTGGTTGAAGCTGATGCAGAAAATGTCGAGTGACAGCCCTCTTCTCAGGCGAGATTAGACTAGATTAGAATCAGCTAATCAGCGTTCGGCTTTGGAATTTCACAACCAACGACCTGAGGCAGAGCCACCTAGTTACACCTTCTGCCCGATCTCCCAAGCTCAGGCACGACATTTGGAAACTGACCATAGATCAAAAGTCAAATTCATTTCTATAGGGCTTAATAAAATGCAGCGCTACAATTTTACAAGATCTGAGTCCAATACCAAAATGAGCAAGCCTAGGGTGACAGTGGAAAGGAAAAACTCCCAAAACCTTTTGAGGGACCGGACCTGCTTGGCCGTCTTAGTAGGTTTAAAGTAAGTTATCTAACTAACAATTTAGCTAAATAATTTAACAGAAAAAACATTACAAAATATATTAAGTAAGTCCAATATATATATATATATATGCAGAAACAGTAGGGTGCAAAAGTCTTAGGCCACCATTAGTAATGGGTTATGAGGGGATATTTCAAAACGAATCCGAAGCCATTAAGGAGCATTTGATTCTTTCATTAAACGAGAGTGTCAGGAAAGCAGATGAAAAGTTTTTCCGATTACACAAATGAGATGCCATAATAATAAAAACTCAATAATTATGTATGATATATTTATAGGGGCGAACAGAAGCGTCAAACTGGACCAGAGTGCCCCCGTGTTGACCGTTCAGTAGGGCGTAGGGTCACCCAAGAGTGTCAAAACACCCTGCAGCAGTTCTTCTGGATTGTCTTCGTATTGATTTCTATTCATATAAAAAATATTTGTATTATTTAATAATGTCTGTTTGTATACAGGATTAAAAAGGCTTTTACAGGCTGCTGTGAGAATATTTACCGCAGCCTCCCCTTACACTGGGCAAGGGCAGCACCCCTGGTCACGCCTCTACTAAAGTCTGAAGAAGCTTGATCAGGAATTGCCTTTTTGGAAAAACTAAGTTAAAGCTCACAACGCCGGGACGAAGATCAGCGAAAAAGAGACTAAACGTGGCCTAAGACTTTTGCACAGCGTTGTATGTAAACGCTTCGGTCTGAATTCGATCTGCTGCTTAGCCTAGGATGACCATGGGGAAACGCCTTTGCACCCTGTGGAGGATAAACAAAGCACTTCTGTAATTACTGCACTGCTGCCCTCGACGATGAATGACCGCCGGATTCGAGAGCGACCGCAAAATTCCATTTTAAAAATAGCTCGAGACGTGAACAGGTCAGCAGAGTCTTGCCGTGTATTTATACAGGATCGGACGCTCTGAAGGCTAATGAGCCCCGGTAACCCAATTAGTGCCTTGTCCTGATCTGGCTCCTAAACGAGGGCAGCCTCATCCCACGGATGGATCGGAGCTCAACCTCAACCTGCTCGGCACATGGTTATAAACAAACCGACCAGCTCCGGCTTAACCCGATCAGTGCAGAACCGCATGGACGTCCCGTCCTTAACGAATAAAGGGCCGAAGGGACGGATTAAAAATCTAAACGGCTTCCTGAGACGCCCCTGTTCTTAACGATCCCGTTCGGCCGTGCTAATGGCGGCGTCCTGATGAAGCACCCTCGAATTCTGACCGGTGCTTTGGATCAGACGAACGCTTCGAGCTAGCTTATGAAGCGGGCGGATTTTGACAGAGCGCACGCAGGCAAGTTTCCTCCTGCGGTTCTGCTAACAAAGTCCTCTCTGTCCTCACTTTAAATTCCTTTTGGCACACATTCTTGAGCTTACGCCAGGATCTTCTCTTCCCATCTGAAAAACGGGAGAGGAGCGCTCAGGCTCTCCGAGCTCACGTTCGTCGGAGGACGGAAGCACCGGGCGGCGACCCCGACGAGACGCCGTTTCAGCCCCATTAGCCAGGACCGTAACAAACAAGTAATGACGGCGCCGAGGGGGACATTTACAGAGCTGCAGTTATCAGTTACACTTAGCAAGATTTACTCATGTTTTTAAATATTCAGGGTGTTTGGATGATTAAATATTAATGCGCACTTTCCCCGTGGTCGTCTCGTTTCATTTTAATACTTCATGTAGATTATTAGTCAAACGCGAACAGATGAAATTCTCCCGCGAAGACAGAGGAGGGTTCGCAACGAACTTCACGGATGATCCTTCATTCGGAACGCGTTCTGTCATTTCGAAACGCACTTGTGTCGCACACGAATTAAAATGGCTCTTTTGGAATTCAGGTTGTCCGTCCTCCGTCTTCCACAATCTGATTTCGGGTATCAGAACTACTGCAAGTATTTTTTTTTTCTCTTTTCAGACCCTGATTGCAGCGTATCGCTTTTCCGCTGCGTGACCCGACGAGAGTTTGTGGACGTATTAAAAAACGAATACGGAACAGACCTCGTTTAAGACGAAAGGGAATTGGTAGGAGTTTTAATTTTGAATTCGCATGTCCCGTCATGCAAGCGCCCCTGCCGTTTTCGTGAGTCATTGTTTGAGTTGGAGACGATATCTAAAAAGTGAGCTTCACAAGCCTTAATGTTGCTGCTTATCAGTGGACAGGTTTATTGCAATATTATAAATGAGCTCAAAGCAGTAAATTTTAGGAGATAATGAAGGGGGGGGGGGGGGGCGGTTGTTAGGGCAACAAGCAGAGTGACAACATAACCGACGCAAAAACACTTCAGTCCAAAATCCAACCCCCCTCCCCGTAAAAAAAACCCCACATTTATTGGGGCCACCTCCGTAAAGCTCAAGATTGGAAAACCCCATGAGCTAAAGGCGGCTAACCTCCTGAGACTCGCCCTAACCCTAACCCTGCACTCCCTTTTTTGCGTACTACGCCGAAGTACGTTTCAGGTTCCGTATTAATCCCGGTGCCGCTCGGAGAGCAGGTGAACTCGGCCAAAGATTTTCCCACGATCCGGGAGCAAATCCACTGCCCCGAGCCCTTCCTAGAAGGCGGCCATCTGTCTGCTGTTTTCACTCTGGGAGGGCAAGCGTCAGCTGCATGACCAAATTCAAACGTTCCAACACTTCCCCCACGGTCACAACCCCCCCAAAATTTGACAAACGGAGCGAGTGCAGATTTAAACAGGAAAAAAACCTGAACTCCAAAATGCACGGCCAATCCTTAATTATTAATAGGATATTAAAATACAGACAGGCTCACCAGAACAAACCTGACAAACTAATCATTTCCTTAAAAGCAACTTTCCCAGCATAATATTATTCAAAAATCTCAATTTTTAATATAACGAGCTACGAAAGACACAGGCACGCTATCCCAACCGAACGGCAGCCCTTTGATTTCTCGATATGACCCCGGTCTATGTGAGTCCGACTAAACTCCGGCTTCAGAAAAACAAAAGGAAGGCAAAGGATCCACCCAAAACAAACACAAACGCGCCGCGACGCCGCAAGCGCCCGAAACGGACGGTTCTACCTCCATGGAAAATCATCCTCTAAAAGAAGAAATTTCAGCGAGATCATGTGACGTGCTCTACCTCTTTACCTCCTCCCTTCTTTTTTTTTCCAAATCTACCATGTGCCATCGTTTTATTTGGCTCTGCAAAGCTGCCACGCTGATTGTCGAGCTCGTCCTGGACCGTCCTCGTCCCCTTAAAATGCGTGACATTGCCTCTGTGGGAGCATGAGAACCAGATCCTCCTCAATAGCAAGGTCTCCATGCCCTGGCCCGTAACCATGGAAGCAGATGCCGCCTCTTACCTCCCGGTGGCTACGGGCTGCACCCCGATTCAAAAAGCAGGTCCCGCCTTAATTTCTCTTCATCCTGACCGAACTTGTCTGCGCTTCAAAAGGGAGTCATTGTGCAGGTCACTGGTCTAGACTCGTTTGCACGGTCCATGGAGCAGCCTTGATGTAACCCTTGCTCTCCGGCTGCGGGCGTACGACTGGGGACTGCGTAGGGACGTCAGAGACGCTGATTTGAAAAGGTGCCCTGTCCGATTTCGCCATTGTGCCTTTTCATTCATCGATCGAATGAATATCGAACCTTCTGTCGGTGCGTGTGTGAAACAGATAGCTTAGCAAGCATTTTTTCCCCTTCTCCGGTAAGGACCGGCCCGTTTGGCCCGCTCCTTTTTTTTTTTTTAATTCCCTGTTTAATTGAATTCATATCGTTCAACTTCGTTATCTTTAAAATCGACCTTGTGCGTGATCGTTTCTTTTTTTGCAGCGTGAGCTCTCACAAGCAAACGTTTACTTTTAAAAAGGTAATGGGGTTTGTTTAGAATTCTTCTTGTTTTTCCAAAATCGTATCATCCTTATTATACAAGTAACATTTTAATGCTGTTATTAAATATTGTATAAAAAAATATTCACTAATAATTAATAACAATTTCATGAAAATAATTTAATGTTTACACAGCAGGTAGGATTACATGATATTGCCGATTTCTGCTCAAGCATTAAATAATTTTTAAATAATTCTCAAATTTTTATAGGAAAAAAAAAAAAGTTTGTACAAATTATAAGGGGAGAAACAAAAGTAAAATAAGGACATAAGGCATTAATATAATGAATGCTAATAATTAAGGCATAATAATAACAATAATAATAATAATAATAATAATAATAATAATAAAATGATAATACAAATAGACACTTTATCTTTTAAATAACAGTTTTAAAAACTGTTACTATTAAAGTTTTCAAATATTAAAAAGTTAAAAAGCAAACTATTGTTACTTCACAACCATTATGACACACACACACACACACACACACACACACACACACACACACACACACACACACACAGCTGCAAACGTTGCAACTACGTGCCAATTAAAGACATTCTCATAATACAGATCCTAATATTAAAAGTACTTAATATTAAAAGTAGTCGGAACATTAGGTAAATCATTTCACCTATTCATATATACCTAAATAATAAAAAGAATAACGTGCATGGTGTGGCTCCTACTGTGTGTTCCTCTCTATTAATAGCATTTTTAAAAAAGCCCCGTACGCACGTGAAGATCCTTTTCAGGATGTGTGGAATCCTGCTCGGCGCCTCGGCACCAAAGCACAAAAGCTGTTGCTGTTAAACACGTTTAAGGCTGGTGATCAATTTTCTTTTGTTGTTCCCGTATAAAACATTTAAAGCGTGTTTTGACTGGGATGATCCCCGCACTCCATCTGACACGTTGCCATGGAAGTGGGGCGGCGGGAGGACAAAACCCCGGCTGAAAGTGAGCAAATTCAAAGGCGAGGGAAGGAAAAGAAGCAGTGAAGTGAGAAGACAATGTCATTGTTCCCAGGAAGCACAAAATGAGCAAAGCAACGGCCTTTAAGAAGCTCGACGTCGACGCGTAGCCCAGGGAGGGTAGAGAAGGATGAGCCCAAGGCGAAGCGCGGCGGACGCACGGCTTTACGCAGGACTTATTTAGCATCTAATATACGACACGGAGACTGAAGGTTCTGCCGCTGAAACGCAATTAGAAAATATGCTACAGGAGTTAATAACGCCTCGAGTGAAGAGGTGGCGGATTAGATAAACGAATAAGGACAGAACCATGTAACAAGGACCAGTACGGAACGGTTAAGATTAGGAAACGGAACATCCCAAAATGGAATAACCCCTAATATTTTATAATGAATTATTAAATATTAATTATAATATTTACATATAATAATAAAAAGCACAAAAGCAAGTCCTATATGATATAATTTAGAATATAAAGCTCCACGTGACAATGACACGGTCCATAAATCAGCCTGAGAGTCGCTGATATTCGGAGAAAATCTTTCCTTTCGTTTCGTTAATTAAGAAAGCGATAAGGCAAATGAACAAAGCAAATTAAGGTGAAGCAAAATTGTGCAAATGCTTCACAGTTTTTGTTCAGGGCTGAAGGATGCGAGTCAGTTTATATCCCTTATTCTTGAGTCCCTATTTTTTCCATTTTAATTATGAAATCCTGATGTGATTTCATAATAATTCAACGACCAAAACAATGAACAAAATCCTACCATCTACTTTATGTATATATATAAATATATTTATATATATATATATATATATATACACACACACACACACACACACATACATATATATATAGAAAATATATATAGTATTTAAGCCATTTCCATAAATAAGTGCCCCCTATTCCCCCCAATTTCCTTATTAATCCTTAATCCCTATTTCTAGTAAATGAGCGAGTCTGGACGTCTGCTCCACAAACAGATGCGCAGGGAAATGATTAAGAAAAGGTTTGAAATCTCGTGAACTGAGAGCACGGATTGGAGCAAAGGAACGCGAGCGACATTACCCATGCTGTGTAAAACAAATAACAAATATCGCAACGGTTAAAACACTTAGGTAGGTTTAGAAGGCGTAACGGATAAAACCATCATGCTCGCGGGCTGAGTGGGAGCGAGGGCAGGATAAAAACAGGGCACAGAGACTCCGTGCCGAAGTCTTTGGTGTGTGTCCTGCATCACTGCGACTGCGCTGGTTGTTGTTGGCCACGGCTAAACGCATTAACTCAAGTTTCCACATGTCCATCACGTTGGGTCCATTAGCGGAAACCTGAACGACCGCAGAATAAATCAAGACCGGTTCAGTCTCATGTTGTTCGAGGCTGGCATCGCTACATGGCAAACTATTTTTTTAATTAAATCCGTGCAGATCTCCTGTGCTAGAAACGGTTATAACGTGAGCTGCTCTGGCATCTTAACGTAGCCAAACAAACAAAACTCGATGTTAAAAACAACTTGTGCGTTCTGTACCGTGCGCAAAGCATGCCGGGATAAACCGGAACAGATCTTTAAAATTCTACTGACCAAAAGGCACCATGTAAAAAAAAAAAAAAACATACAACATACAACTCATGTTCCCCAAAACAGCCTCCTCCCTTATAGCAATGGTCACATACTAACAGTGTTACTCGGAATCAGCCTCCTATTTTCCTACACATCCCAATCTCCCACGTCTCCCGTGTTCATGAAGCAGCCCCACACACACAAACACACACACACACACACACACACACACACACAGACGCACACACCACAAGTCGTGCCATTACACAGCACTAAAGTCAACATTACCTCATTTAGTGAGCACACAGTTGACTAATGGGACTTTTGTCATTCGTAACAGTTCAAAAGGCAATAAAGAAAACAGCTGGAATGAGCCCGTTTAAAAAAAAAAGAAAAACGTCATTACGGGTTAACAGAGGAGCACAGGATCCAACCGTGCCACTTTCATATGGAAATCCACCGTGGATGACACCACCCCGATGGTTCAGTTCATTCAGGCTAAACTTAAAAAAAAAAAAAAAAGGAATCCTATTAGTAAGAGGAGAAAAACAATCAAATGAAAACAAGGATATGCGTTTTAAACGTTTTGAAGCTTACATTCGCTGCTTCAAAGACGTTGCTGGCATATTTTAATGCAACCTCACGATCGGTTTCTTTTTATTTCACACCAATCCTGCTGTTTCTTAACGAAGACCTGGTTCTAATTGCGTCTCGAGGCTCCATTGGTATCGATAGATACGGACAATGTTAAAAGCTCGTCTCGAGTCCGTGTTGTTTAACATTTCGGAGGCCGAACCGCGCTGCCTATTTGACCAAATTCTTTTACGCTGCCAAACTTTAGACCTGTCCTGTAGGAGAGGAAAAAGCAGCACACAATGGATTTTCCATTTAGAACCACCACCCCCCAAAAACAACCAAAACAAAACCTTCCGAGAGATAGAGACGCACAAACGGGCGTCCCGTCTGCCTTTCCGTTGCCGTGTTGTTATTTTTAACAGGGTTAATGAAGAAAACAGTGTCCCCGTTGGAAATGACTGTGAGGCAAACCCATTTGCCTCATTTTGGCTAATTGAGGACGATACAGCCGTCACACTGAATGATTCGTTAGTAGAAAATAAAACGAGGTAAATATGTCAGCAACGCTACTCTAGCAGCATTTTAAACCATGGCTTTCTTTCTGAGACTCTCAGATCACAAATATCACATTTTATTAATCCTTAGATTAGATCACTAGACCGTCTTCTAACGATTGACCCCGGCCATTTCGGCACTCATAAAGCGAACATTTCCGGTTCCTCCACGGACAAACCGTGGCGGTCGGGTGGGTCGCCCTGATACCCCAGGGACCCCAGAAATGACGGGTTTCTGCTTCCAAAAAGTCTGTTCATCGACTTTCTGTCCTGCTGTCCTTAAAGAATTGGTTTGTCAACTTGGAACCGACCTCACAGTCATGTTCCAAAATGCGTTTTAAAGCCCCTT